>JAQIHA010000384.1:0-14284 GCA_028751875.1 Rapana venosa | reverse complement strand
TTCTTTTTGGGTTTAGTACACTGTGTTTAAAATCGTAGTTGTGGTTTGAGCCACACATGCATTCAATCGGGGGGGAAATTTTTTTCCTGGTAAAACAAAAAACCCAACACCTTGCCCAAAAACCCTTTGGATGAGACTAGAAGTGAGACCCAATGTATGAACTGACACAGCACAACTTGGCTCAGGTTACAAACGTTCTCCCCTTTCACAAGTCTAAAGCATTTGTGCCCTTTGGGAACGATGACAAAGTTTACAAAAAGCACATGCACACTGGTGTCATGTTTAGACATCACCCCCGAAGCTGGAAGATGACTACCTTAACGGTGGGTAAATAGTTGCATGTGCAAAATCTTACAATAGGTGTATGTTAGAGCTCTAGCCAATAGGCCGTCAAACACATTTAGATGACAAAATACGTATCGGACATGGTAATATCAATGACTGTGATAATATCATAATACTAGTAATAACCATGATAATACTGATTCTGCTCAATAATTCTCAAGCTCTAGGGACTATGCAGTCCAGGAAAAGAGAGGAACCAATAAGCATTCTGATACAAAAGTTGCGCCTATGCACAGATATACATGCATGTGCGTGCACACATACACACACACAACAGAGAAGGGGGGGCTTATTACTTGAAGATTTAATTAATGTGGAATAAGATATTATGGAAATTTTCCTTAGAAAAAGATTGTCTGATGTTGAAGTTTGTTCCACATAAATGGGCCCTGATAAAAGATCCTTTGCCAAATGATTTTGTTCCGACAGTACAAATGCAGAACATACCATTATCTGAGAAAGAAGGAAGTTAGTAAGGGGGAGTATAGAGGTTTGTCACCTCCTAATGGGGTGCATGTATAAACCCCCACCCCATCTATCATATTTTAATTCAGACTACACAAAACAGACACAAACTAATTATTTTTAAACATTTATTATACAATCATCCAACATTTACACAAATATTAAAGATAACATTCACATACACACTACTAAATCAATAACAATGTATCCAGTTACATAACAATGCATTCAAATCCAAATAATAAATACAAACACTCAAATGTCAAACCTAATTTCATAATCAAACCCAGTAATAGACCCCTATATAATCAACATCACTCAAGGGGGGGACTCACAATATCAAGCCTAATAAAACCAAAAAAAAAACATATGCTAACATTTAATTATAATAATCACACATACTAGGCCAACTTCCGTAACTTCAAATAAATTACAGAATTTTCTCTTCAGGGTTTCAATATCAATAAAGTAACCTCATAATCACAAAAACACAAGATGAAGATGAAATCCATGGAGAGTAACCCAGGCAGATTGTCCAAAGCTGCTACGCATAGCAGTCCAACAGAAAGGCAACATCATCCGCCCAGAAATCCTTTTTTTCGGACTACAGTAGCCAAACCAAACATGTATGACTCAAAAAAGCAAATTCACAATAGAGCATAACCTAAAAGGATATTAGGACTACCGTAAAACAGGGATAAAGTTCAATTCGTGCATAAAAGAATAACACCATCTGCGAATACGCAAGCCCTATACTCCTAATAAACATATCAATGGGCAGGTGGACAAAATAAGCAATGGTCACACCCACCATGTGAAAGAAATAATCAGCGATATAATAACAACTCCACCTCCACAAAAGAAAAAAGGAAGAAGAAAAACTTTAAATCCAACATCAAGACTATTACATGCTAAAACTTTCCATGAAGAGTTGCTCAGAAAAGCAAAACAACATTAGCAGTAAATGCACAGCAGGTATTAAGTAACAGAACTGTATAACGCAGAACCGAGACAACTAGCAGGAAAAACAACCACAAACATTAAAACTTGGCGAACATAAGGTATGGAATTCCTGCTGGTCATACAGGAGGCTATTGTGAGAATGAGCCACTAGAGACATTTGACACAGAACACAGACATTGAGTGTCACACAAACGCCGAAGAGTGGCACATAGGCGAGAACAGCAAAATAACATAGATCTAGATGACAGAAGACCCTGAAATATCCTGTCGCGCTACAAAACAAACAACACTCAATCGAGAGCTCCTTACGCTCCAAGGAGCTATGGCATCAAAAGCTTTCCCCAGCACTCAAGGACAACGAGACAATGGCCATTGAGCTATGCAATACTGAAAGAATCATTAACAAAAATGCATAACAAACTAAGATGCACTGAACAACAGAACGAAACAACGCCCAACTATCCAAAGAGCAATCAAGACCATTCAACCCTTGGGATTATATGACAAGGACAAGCACATTGAGGGAAAGACCCTAATAACAGAACTTTACAAAAAATTAAAAAATTCGCCGCGATAAGACTGAAAATAAGTTGAAACATTTGATACAACTAAACTACATCATGTGACCAATCTAGACGTCAACCCCAACAGGCCAGACACAGATTATCCCCAATCATGGCAGACTATAAGCGAGAAAAGGGGGGGGGGGGGGGGGGGGGGGGGAGGGGGATTCAAGGTCTAACATGCAAAGCTAATGCTTGTTGTGATTAACAAAAGGCAAGAGAACACGCCCCTAAATAAAAGCGAACTTTCGCTTGAAAACAATAGTACACATAACCCGAGAAAACGGCTTCACGCCCGGTAAATAAATTATAACTGACCTAAAGTGCAAACCGTGGCTTGAAAAAGTAATGACCTTCAACCTGTCTAGATCTTCTCTTACAGACAACCCTATTACGCCTAAATGAAATTTATATGTCTGACAATGCTATGTTTTGAACTTAAGGCGATTAGATTTGTCACTAGTAACTCGCTGGTCCAAGAAAGACCCATCTCTAGACTAAAACCTTCACACTATGAAATTTAACAGACTGCTAAGGCTTGTGGGAACATGTCTGAAAGTAACACGTTTCACCTCTTAAGAACTTCACAGTTGACCAAGTACAAGAAGCAAACGCTTTTTTTATTTTAATCTGGAGTAGAGAGCCAGTTCATAATCACAGAGACAAAGAGCTGAGATATAATTGAGAGTTACATTAGTATGGTAAATAACCAGCTGCATAGGAGGTACGCAGTCATGGAGTGTACAAGTAGTGTAAAGAACTAGGAAAAGACTAAGACCAGGTAGCACATTGTAGCAAGTATTGAGTGAAGAGAAGTGGTCTTATCGGGACAACTTATAGTGTAAAATAAAGAGTATCTAGCGCACGGTAGGTGTCTGAAAGTCTTCAAGATCACCCTGACAGACATAGTGTTGACGCTCTGGTGTTACTATCATACTAAAGTCATCTAGTTGGAGTTACCCGCCACCTGAAATTCTCACTACTAGGTATTAGTGTGTGATCTAGTAGTGGTGTGAATTATACTTTTAAATACTCTAAGATTAATGAAATAAACCGGTCGCACTCATATAATTCTTTTTTTATACACTTTCAGAATCACCCATTAGTGAAAATGCGTGTTTAAATTAAGGTCATAACAAACCACTATCCAAATGTCAGCACAATGGCCATAAGACTCGCAAAAAACAAAAGGCCAATGGAAGATTTAAACATCGTGTGCAAGATGATGCTTTGCATGAATTATGGCAATCGATGGACGCGGGAAACTTCATGTTTATAGTCATCTGTCCAATAGGACTTTTGCAAGAGTTGCGAGTTACTGCAGCATGATGTCAACCCTCAAAGTAGTGTGTGTGAATGTGTGGTTATGTGTTGTGTAGTGTGTTGTTGTAGTGCACGTTGCCCTGACGCATGTGTTGCGCATTGTGTGTAATGTGGCATTGTGCATGTGTTGGTGGGCGTGCATTTGTGCGTGTGCTGTGTGTCAATTCAAGTCAAGATCAAGTGAAAATTATTCTTTCCAAATGGTACATTGAATAACAATAAATGCATTTGCTTTTTTTCATCCAAGCCTTCTATCTAGAGAACAAATCTCTAAATAGATTAAACTAAGATACTACATTATTGAATGTTACCATTAAATTAAACCAGTAAAAAAAGAAAAGCGATAAGGTAATACATTGGTCAGTATAATACATACAGGTAGGTCAGAACCCCCTCTGCTAGTGGTAACCCTGTCACGCTAGTACCAACCATGCCCACATGTGGGGAGTAAACCCAATCAAAAAAATCCGACCTGGGAAGAGGGATGGGCTCCGCCAGGTTTGATTTTGGATCGGTGGCTAGAGGTAACGCGGCCTGTTAGAAAGCGGAAAGTCCGGTACTGAAGTTTGCGGCGGTTCGAAACCAACGCGTTTGACCGGAATTTCCCCCATCCATTAACCATGATGGTGGTCTCGGGCCTAGTCTGTCGATGAGACGAACAAACGAGGCTCCCGTGTGTTACACGTATTAATTTAAGCGCACGTTAAAAAAAACCAACGCAACTAGAGAGTTGTTCCCTGCAACATTCTTAGAACAAAGCCACTCTGATAGGGAAACAAATACAGCTGCAGAAAAAAAAAAAGGTGAAAGGTGCTGCAGCCGCTAAGTGCGACGCTTCTCCACAGTTACCTGCTCTCACCCGGGGAGAGCAGCCGAATTCAACGGAGAGAAATCTGCCGTGACTTAAAAGTGGTATAAATAAAATCTGAGCGCTTTGATTTGTTGCTGATTAAAAAAAAAAAAAAAAAAAAAAAAAAAAAAAAAAAAAAAAAAAAAAAAAAAAAAAAAAAAAAAAAAAAACAAAGATTCCGCAGCCAGCGCTATATAAATTCCATACATTATATAATTGATTTATTATAATTATTAATCTTTGCCTAGATACACCAATGACAAAGACACCAAAATTTCCATACCAAGATCGTGGTCGCCCGGGTTACCAAGGACCGCGGCCGTCTGTTGCGCATCCAGGACAGAGGTCGAAAGTATGCTACTGACGTAAAACTCCCACAAAATCCGTGACAGAAACAACACCATCATTGGCACATTGGAATGTACAAAGGCCAAAGAGCGGCAGGCAAAGTGGAAAAACTGACTCATGAGATGTCCAGATATCAATTGGCACATCCCTTGGGCTCTGCGAAGTCAGGTTGGACAAACTGGGAAAAAACAACAACGAACCCAGAAGAACACAAATTATACTACAGTGGAAAAACAGGACTAAACAAGAACACTGTGTGGGGGTTTTCTCGTTCACAAGACACCGTGAACACCGTCATGAGCTGTCAGACTGTGTCCCGCAGACTTATAACCATCCGTCCTGAAGTCAACCCCTTTAAAACATAACTGTAGTACAGGCATACGCCCCTACATCAGACTGCAACAGATGAAGCCATATAAGAATTTTATGACCAGCTACAAGAGGTTCTGAATCAAACTCCCAAGAAAGAACATCCCTCGTTGAGGCTAAGGTGACTGAACGGCCAAGGTAGAGAAGATGCCTGGAAAGATTGGTAGGAAGCGTTTGTGGCCACATTGAAATAACAATCAAATGAAAGAGGCTTGAGACTCCCTGGAGTTTGCCAGTAACCACCACCTCAGCTAGTGAATTTTAACACTTGGCCGCACACAAAAATCCAGAAAGGCAGGCTTAGCCAAAGGCGGATAACACCACAACCAAATAGATTACATCATGGTGAAAAGACGGTTTTCAGTCCTAAGCGTTAAACATCGCACAGAACCGAAGTTTTCAGGAGCATTATAGGAGTGAACATGATCTTGTGCTGATGACTTTCGACTATGTCTAAAGAAAATCCACAAGCCGAACAACATCAGATCAAATTTGACCTCGAGAAGCTGAAGGACCAGAGGTATTAGAAAATTTTCAAGCAAGATAGGTGAAATTTGCAGCACTCACTGTGATAGACTCAGACATAGATACACTGACGAATAGTCTTCAATACAGCATGACTGAAACAGCAAGCGAGCTTCTTGGCAAACACCGACCAGTCAAAAACCATGGACACACTAACATCCAACAACACTGCGACAAGCGTAGAGAGTTGAAGGAAAAGAAAAATGAACAAAAAAAGAGAAGAACAATAATAGGGCAGGTCAATCAAAAGAATCCGGAAGTTCCATGACGGAGGCAAAAGAGAAATGGATCGTTGGAACAATAGCAAGGACATTTGAAAGAGAACACAAGACAAACATAGCAAGAAAATCATATCACTGATGAAAGACCTGACTAGCACAAAACAGGGAAAAGGTTAACAATCCAAGTCAAAAATGAAGTGTCCACTGACGACCAGGATATCTGACAGATGGACAGAATACTGCTCCGACCTGTATAACTATAGAACCGCTAGAGATCCAGATCTAAAGTACCACAAGCAAAGAACAGTCATACCCTATCCTCCAAGAATGGAAACAGCAGTCAGATCGCGAAAAGGGGAAAGTCCAGCAGACTGACAACATTCCAGCTGAGAATGGTCCAAGCTGGATGGGAACCATGATCACGCCCCTAACAAAGAATCAGCAACAAGATCTGGCAGCAGGAAAATGGCCAACACCATGGACACAGTCACTCATCCATCACCCTCCCCAAGAAAGGGAAATCTACAACAATACCATAATTACCGCACAATCAGCCTTCAGATGCCACCCAAGAAGGTCAGCAAGCAGATAGTATTGAATAGGACTGAAGCCACAAGCAGAGTCCATCACATGCCGAGGAACAAGCAGGTTATCGAGACAGGGCCGCAGCATCAACCGACAGATATTTCAACCTCAAACATACTTGGTGAGCGGTACCTTCAAACATCCAGTCAAGGACCTTTACCACGTATTTATCGATTATACGAAGCATTTGACAGGGTGGTGGCCTTGCAGCTTTTGTGGGCAACCATGAATTTGTACAGCATCAATGCAAACCTGACCAAGTCATCAAACAGCTGTAACAGCGAGAGCCACCATGCAGTGTACTACAACAACAACATTGGAGAATGGTTTCGAACAACAGTTGGAGTAAGGCAGGGCTGTCTACTCCTCACCCACTCTTTTCAACATCTTCCTTGAGAGAAACCTGGCGAATGCACTGGAACATCATGAAGGATCAATCATGCATTGGTGGCAGAACTATCACCAACCTCCGCTCGCCCGATACATTGATGGAATAGCAGAATCAGAAAAAAGCATGCCAGCCTAGACATACCACTTGAATAGGCCTCCAAACATAACTGCAATGGAATTCCGTGGCTGACCAGACCCCAACAGATTACTCAACCCCCCAACAGGCATTAGCACTGCTCCAGGTTAATGACCAGAAAGCTGGAAACAGTCAAAGCTACAATAACCTGGGCGCCATAGTATCATACAAGGATCCAAGCCAGACGTCGAATGCAGTACTGCACAGACAATAACACACTGTCAAAACTAAACACCATCTGTAGAATAAAAAATCTCACTTATCTCGCAAGATCAGACTAATGGCTCTCGTGTCATATCCCTATTTCTGTAAGTCCTGTGCAATCATGGACCCTGACTGCAGATTTGGAGAGAAGAGTAGAGGCGGTGGGAGATGAATGCATTCGAGACATCCTCTGGCATCTCCAATCACAAAGACCACATACAAGCAACGAAAGCGCGCATCACAGAATCCAGCAACCATTGGCCCCTATGAGAACCTTCAAACGATCGTGACCAAAAACGTAAACTTAAATGGGTTAATGAGGCATGTCAAAGATCCAACAGGACATGCAAAGACTGTTTATAACAAGGAACTGACCAGGGATGACGAAGAAAGAGGCAGACCACGTAAGAGCTGGGAATGCTAACATCAGTCGAATGGACAGGCCTAGAACTCAACAAAACCCTGCGAAAGGCATGAAACGACGATAGAGGAATGGAAGGAACAGGTTTTGAGTCTCTAGAGGGTGCCCCCACGGGTCGTCAGACTCTACGGACAAGATAGATAGATTAGATAGATAGATAGAATATAGATAGATAGATAATAGGATAGATGATAATAGATAGATAAGATAGATAGATAGAATACATTGAAAACACAAAATTAATCCACATATACATATACACGACGCACACCATACTCATATACACTTGCACACACATACTCATACTCACACTGCGCGCGTGCTCATAGTCCACATACATTAAAATAAAAAATGTTTTATAAATTTAAAAAAATGTAAATCATAAAACGTCAGGACAAACGAAATTACTTCCACTACCGTTTCACCATTATTAACAACTTTAATTTAAATAATAAAAGGTACAGGAACAAAAACGTAGAAAATACTGAATTTTTGCAACATTACTGACCATATTGCCTTTCAATGACACTCCCTCCGCTCCTCCACCACAGCAACCTATGCTTTTATGCGCTCATACTCTTCAACATCAGCGCTGTTTAAAAAATAATATTAATAATAAAAATAATGTATGGAATTTAATAGCGCTGAATCTTGTAAAGCAACAAATCAACAAAACAGCGCTCAGATTTTATTTCGGGCTGCTCTCCCCGGTGAGAGCGGAGAACGCGTTCGCCACTTCGCGCTGTCGCCACCCTTACACAACGACGCCTTGATTTTGTTTTTTTTTTTTTTTTTTTTTTTGCTGCAGTCTGTATTTGTTTCTATCTAGAGTGGATTTTGTTCTATAAGAATTTTGCCAGGGACAACTCGTCTTGTTGCCAGTGGGTTTTTTTTACCAGTGCGCTAAATAATTACGTGTCAACCACACGGGGAACCTCGGTTTATCGTCTCATCCGAAAGACTAGCGCCCAGACCACCACTCATGGTCTAATGGATGGGGGAAAAATTTCCGGTCCAAACGGGGTACGAACCGCCGCACACTTCAGACCCGGACTTTTCGCTTTCTAGACAGGCGCGTTACCTCTAGACCGACCGATCCACCTACTAATAAAATAATATATTCACATGATAACTATCAAACAAGCAAGATAAGTCAAATAAAGTAATAATAATGATTATTATTATAGAGATGATAATAATAATAATAATAATAATAATAATAATAATAATAATAATAATAATAATAATAATAATAATAATATAATATGGAATTTATATAGCGCTGAATCTTGTAAAAAAACAAACAAATCGAAGCGCTTGCACTCAATCATTTACAGGCATGCAACTCTCCTTAAACATAATGAGCAACAGATTTCAAATCCGTGCGTAGTGCGCCACGCACGCACACACACACAGCGCACACACACACACACACACACACACACACACACACAGCCCACACACACACACACATTCACACACAACCCACACAACACTCGGAACAACAACTTAGCAGGTGAAAGATGCTGGTTTGGAAAATTAGGACAGATATGTGGGGAAAGACACAGGTAGGAAATAAGTGTGTTTGTAGCGGATTTGAAGGAATTCAAGTGAGCTTTGACGAAGTGAAAGAGGAGGTCATTCAGGTGATGGACCAACACCAGAGAAGAGAGCACGGCCAACAGTGGTTTGTTAATCTGAGTGTTCGAAAAGCACAAAGTTCATGCGGCTGAACGAAGGGAACGGGATGGAGTGTAAGGTGAAGACAGTTACAGAGATAAGAGGGTGGGCAGATTTGTGAGACGTATATTGAAACAGAGTGGTGAATTGATTTTATCCTCCGCATCGCTTTGTGAGACAGGCAAACCAGTGAAGAGATCGCAGAAGATGGTGATGCTGTTTCTGAATTTTTTCTTTCTGTAAGACCCGTCGAGCTGCAGAGTTGTATGGCTTGAAGAGATGGATAGATGATGCTGGTAGGCCAGTCCAAAAGAGAATTACAGTATCTAACGTTGAAAGAATGAGAGATGTACAAGCTTGGAGGTTGCAATCAGTGGGACAGATACTTGCGAATACGCGCTTATGCGCCGTAATTGATAGTAGCAAGACTGGCGAGGTCTGGGTGATAGCATATTTTCATAGAGGAGTGTTTTGTCAAGAACTACTCCTAAATAACTTCCCAGAGTTGGGACAAAGGAACTGACGTATAGCCGATTCTGTTGAAGTTTTTGTGATAGAGGAAATTTATGTTGGGATCTCTAAGAGCATGGCTTCGGTATTATTCGGCATAGGTTGTACTTGTTCTGAGTCATCCAGTTTGAATGTCTTGAAGGACAGTAGGACATATTGTGTCAGGAGGGAAGAGCAAGTTTTCAACATATCGCTGCACTGAAGCTGAGTATCATACGCGTAGAAATGATGATCAATAGGGGGTTTGTTTATTATATGTGAGAGTTGGAGCGGTGTAGAGAGTAAAGAGAACAGGGCCCAGGACTGACCCTGCGGGACTCCACAATTCCATTTTGAACGAAGTGTTTTGATTGAATTTTGTTTACAAGTAACTTATTCTGGAACGGTCGGTGAGGTATGAAGTTAAACCAGGTAGCTGTGCCGATAATACCAAACGTATTTTGGAGGCGATAAAGAAGAATTGAGTGATCTATGGTACAAAGGCTGCAGATAAGTCAAGAAGAGTAAGGATAGGATGATTTTTCCTGCATCAAGAAGCCAATAGAAAGTGTATCTAAAGTATGGACTAAGGGTGGTTATCAGTGCTGGTGGTTGGGGCGATAGGTCAGCAAGACTGAAAAGTGGGAAGAAATCTTGGAATAAGGTTCTGTTGAGCCCTGATGAGAACAACTTTTATCTAGTACTATTAGAGACCTGAAGGGTAAGTTGAGACAGGCCTATAATTCCCTCAGAATGTTTGGGAATCGCGGTCGTGCTTTTTCAGTAGAAGGTTGTGACTAATTGCTGTTTTAAAGAGGCTGATGAAAATTTCCTGACACAAAGATGAGTTACTATTTATAGTGATAATAGGCAACAAGTTGTGGAAGGCATTGTGAGAAAACAGAGCAGGTATGGGATCAAGGTTCACATGATTTTAAAGTCATTTCATTCCGAATTGCCATGAATTATCTTTTTCACCATTGTGGGATGGAAGGAAAAGGGAGAGTTGCCGTGAACTGTGAGGTCAGGAGGGGCGCAGGCTGGAATTGAGTTTGATTCAGTCTAGGAGCGTATGTTTCGAACTTTGACTGAAAATTAGGCAGAAAATATGAATGGAAGTTCAGACAGGCAGGTGTGGGTGTTAGGCAGGAGGAGTTGTTTTGCAGATCCAGGATATTTGAGGTGAGGGAAAAAAGAGATTATATGGATGTAGCACTGAGAATTTGGGAGAGAATTAGTCTGTCTTTGCTGAATGGATTAAGAGTTTGACTTTGTTTATTTATTCCGGAAACGCTGTTTGTTGATGTTCGGTTTTATTGACTTCCGTCACTCTTAGCGTTCTAAGTTTGCCTTGCCGGCTGTTTGCGCTCGCTATCAAGATGTCTTGTCAATCCCATTTCTGTATGGTGAATCATGGACCCTGACTGCAGATTTGGAGAGAAGAGTAGAGGCGGTGGAGATGAGATGCTTTCGGAGACTCCTTGCATCTCCTACAAAGACCACATAAGCAACGAAAGCGCGCATAACAGAATCCAGCAAACCATTGGACCCTATGAGAACCTTCTAACGATCGTAAAAAAACGTAAACTTAAATGGTATGGGCATGTCACAAGATCCAAAGGATTGCAAAGACAGTTTAAAAGGGCACTGTCCAGGGAGGAAGAAGAAGAGGCAGACCAAGGAAGAGCTGGGAGGATAACATCAGCGAATGGACAGGCCTAGAACTCACAAAACCCTGAGAAAGGCAGAACAGAGAGAGGAATGGAAGGAACTGGTTGTTGAGTCTTTGAGGGTGCCCCCCACGGTCGTCAGACTACGGGACAGATAGATAGATAGATAGATAGATAGATAGATAGATAGATAGATAGATAGATAGATAGATAGATAGATAGAATACATTGAAAACACAAATTACCACATATACATATACACGCACACACATACTCATATACACTTTCACACACATACTCATACTCACCTGCGCGCGTGCTCATGTCCACACACATTAAAATAAAAAATGTTTTTAAAATTAAAAAAAAGTAAATCATAAAACGTCAGGACAAACAAATTACTTCACCTACTGTTTCATCCATTCTTACACGTTTATAGTTTAAATAATAAAAAGGTACAGGAACAAAACGTTAGAAAATACTGTTTTTTGCAACATTACTGACAATATTGCCTTCAATGACCTCCCTCCTCTCCTCCTCCACCCAGCAAACGTGTGCTTTTTAAGCGCTCATACTCTTCAAACAGCGCTGTTTAAAAAAAAAAAATATATTCACATGAAACTATCAAACAAGCAAGATAAGTCAAATAAAGTAAATAATGATTATTTAAGAGATAATAATAATAATAATAATAATAAAATAATAATAAAAAAAAATAAATAATATATAATAATTAATAAAATATATGGAATTTATATAGCGCTGAATCTTGTAAAAAACAAACAAATCGAAGCGCTTGCACTCAATCATTTACAGGCATGCAACTCTCCTTAAACATAATGAGCAACAGATTTCAAATCCATGCGCGCGCACTAGCACGCACACGCACGCACACACACACACACGCGCACACACACACACACACACACACACACACACACACACACACACACACACACACGGAACAACACTTAGAAGGTGAAGATGCTGTTAAAAATTAGGGACAGATATGTGGGGGGAAGTCTCAGGTAGGAAATAAGTGTGTTTTGAGGCTGGATTGAAGGAATCAAGGAAGGCTTTTGACAAGTGAAAGAGGGAGGTCATTCCAGGTGGATGGACCAGAAACAGAGAAGGAGCGACGGCCAACAGTGGTTTGTTTGAATCTAGGTGTTCGAAAGCACAAAGTATCTGCGGCTGAACGAAGGGAACGGGATGGAGTGTACAGGTGAAGACAGTTACAGAGATAAGAGGGTGCAGATTTGTGGAGACATTTGAAACAGAGGGTATTGATTTTATACTCCAGTCTTTGTGAGACAGGCAACCAGTGAAGAGATCGCAGAAGAGGAGTGATGTGTTCAGATTTTTTCTTTCTTAGGACCAGTCGAGCTGCAGAGTTTTGTATGTGTTGAAGAGAGTGGATAGATGATGCTGGTAGGCCAGCCAAAAGATAATTACAGTAGTCTAAAACGTGAAAGAATGAGAGATGTGACAAGCTGGAAGTTGCATCAGTGGACAGATACTTGCGAATCGCGCTTATGCGCCGTAATTGATAGTAGCAAGACTGGCAGGTCTGGGTGATGAATTTTTTCATAGAGAGTGTGTTGTCAAGAACTACTCCTAAATACTTCACAGAGTTGGACAAAGGAACTGACGTATTGCCGAATTCTATTGAAGTTTTTGTGATAGAGGAAAGTTTATGTTGGGTCCCTATGAGCATGGCTTCGGTTTTATCGGCATTAAGTTGTAACTTGTTTTGAGTCATCCAGTTTTGAATGTCTTGAAGGCAGTAGGACATACTTGTCAGGAGGGAAGGCAAGTTTTCAACAGTATCGCTGCACTGAAGCTGAGTATCATCGGCGTAGAAATGATGATCAATAGGGTGGTTGTTTATTATATGTGAGAGTGGAGCAGTGTAGAGAGTAAAGAGAACAGGGCCCAGGACTGATCCCTGCGGGACTCCACATTCCATTTTGACAGGTTTTGATTGAATTTTGTTTACAATAACTTTCTGGAACCGGTCTGTGAGGTATGAAGTAAACCAGGTGAGGGTGTGCCATTAATACCAAATGTATTTTGGAGGCGAGAAAGAAGAATTGAGTGATCTATGGTATCAAAGGCTGCAGATAAGTCAAGAAGAGTAAGGATGGAGATTTTTCCTGCATCAGAAGCAAGTAGAAGTGTATCTAAAGTATGACTAGGGTGGTTTCGGTGCTGTGGTTGGGGCGATAGGCAGACTGAAAAGTGGGAAGAAGATCATTGGAATGAAGGTGACTGTTGAGCTGTTTGAGAACAACTTTTTCTAGTACTTTAGAGACAAAGGGTAAGTTTGAGACAGGCCTATAATTCTTCAGAATGTGGGATCGAGGTCGGTGCTTTTTCAGTAGAGGTGTGACTATTGCTGTTTTAAGAGCTGATGGAAAAATTCCTGACTGAAGAATGAGTTTACTATTTTAGTGATAATAGGCACAAGTTGTGGAAGGCATTGTGAGAAAACAGGAGCAGGTATGGGATCAAGGTCGCATGATTTTATAGTCATTTTCCTTCAGAATTGTCATGATTTCTTTTTCACTTGTGGGATGGAAGGAAAAGAGAGGAGTGCCAGTGAACTGGGGGTCAGGAGGCGCAGGCTGGAATTGAGTTTGATCAAGTCTGGAGCGTATGTTTCGAACTTTGTCTGAAAAGGAGGCAGAAAATATGGATGAAGTTCTGACAGGCTGTGGTGTTAGGCAGAGGAGTT
>JAQIHA010000383.1:10000-14276 GCA_028751875.1 Rapana venosa | reverse complement strand
TCATTCAGTTATGAGGGGGAATAATTTTGGTCCATGATGGGAGCATTCAGGATTATGAGGGGGAGTGAATTAGGTCCTGATGGGAACATTCAGTTATAAGGGGGGAAATAATAGGCCCATTGGGAGATATTAGGTTATAAAGGGAGATCAATTGGGCCCTGATGGGAGTCATCAGGATTTAAGGGAGATAAATTGGTCCATGATGGGAATTCATTCAGGATTATGAAGGGAGAAAATTAGGCCATGATGGGAGATCTTCAGGATTATGATGGGAGAAAAATTTGGGGGCCCCATGAGGAAAGATACCTCGGGACAGTCAGGAATTTCCCAAAAATTTTTTTTATGTGTAAGCTTACAGGGCCCACAGTTAGGCAACAGAGAAAGAAAGGGGCCCCTTGACACGGGCACCCCAAAGACCAAAACCACACACCCACAAAACACACACCCACCAAAACACACACACACCCAACACAAACACCTCACACACACCACACACACAACAACACTTAAAACCCTCCCAAAAAAAAGCAAGCGCAATTTTTTTTTAAAGCACTACAGATACGCCCCTAAATAAAACATTTTTTTCCAAAACCCCCAAAAAAGCCAAAAGCACGCCACACCCCCAAAAACTCACAAATTTTAATATTAAAAAAATAACAACCCCCCCCCCCCCACCACCATCTTTCCCCCCCGGAAAAAGCTCGATTGAAAATTACCCCCCCCCCCCCCCCCCCCCCCCCCCCTAACACCCACAAAACAATGACAAAAACAAAAAAGCCCCAAATAAAACAATCCACCACCACCCCACCACCACCAACCAAAGCAACAACAAAAAACCAAAGTAACCAACAAAAAAAGCCCCAAAAAATAAAAACGAATAATGAAAAAAAATTACGGAAGTATTCCCTATACAATTCTTTTTGCCAGGAAAAGACAAAAAATTCTCATGACCAAAATTTTGCCTTTTTTCTTGCCCAACAGGAACAAAAAGTTCTAAGGGGTTTTGTGAGGGGGGGGGGGGGTGGGGTGGGGCGATGTTAAGGTGTTAAAGTGGGTGTGCGTTTGCGTTTTTTTGTGTTTTTGTGTGGTAAAATCAGTGTTGTAGCGCGCAAGTACGACAGCTGTACCACTGTGATCTTTAAAACAAAAAACCCCACAAAAGATCAAAGGGACACCATACAGCAAAACAAATTTTGTGAAAATAATTTACAACAACCCAACCAATCCCCCCCCCCCTTCCCCCCCACCCACAACAACAAACAAAAACACCACACACCAACCCCACACACACTCACAAAAACACCCCCACACACACCACACACACACCCAAAAACAACACCTGCCCAAAACCAACCATGTTTCAAAAACAAACAAACAAAAACTTTTTTAATTTACCTGCACCCTTTACGACTTTTAAAAAAAAAAGACATTATCTTTAAAAAAAAAAACAAACAAACAAGAACGAAAAAAAGGGACAGTTCTTTTTAAAACCGTCTTCAACCTAACCTACGACCTCTGACATCTGACCCCCTTTCACCCCGAGAGGTCAGCGATGATTTGGGTCAGGGCGGTGACCATTTTCTCCGTTTCCATAGCCAGGCGTGCAAGAATTCTGACGTTGAGCTGGTTCCGATAGGTGACGTTATGGGCGTTGGAAATGGCGCAACTCGCAGCTGGCGTCGCTGTGACGTTCCGGGCGGCTGACGTCACCGTAGGGGTTACCTATGAGCAGAGGGCGTTAATTAAGGTTAATAGTGGGGGTGGGGGGAAGAGATATATTTTATTGATGTTTTTATTTTTTTTAACCCAGGGTAATGAATTTAAAACCGGTGTTTTTTTTTACATCCAGTGCCCCCTGGTATGCGGTTTTGTCAATTTTGTATTGTTCCCCGGCACAAATGGCCTACTCTTTTTAGCAGCGGAAAGGATTAAAAGTGGCCAATGTTTTGCAGCTTTGCAACGGGGCCCGGTTTTTAGTCTCGTCCGAAGGAAAACATAAAGATTGTTGATATTGATTGAATTTAAATAATACCATTAAACGAGATTTCTTCGTTTAAAAATTGGGGGGCTTCCCAAAGCATCGCCACAAAGAGGACCTTTTTTTCCTTTTTTTTTTTTTTTTTTTTTTTTTTTTTTTTAAAAAATTTTTTTTTTTTTTTTTTTTTTATTGAATTTTTTTTTTAAAACCCTTTTTTTTTATCGTTATTTCCAAAAGATGCCCCAACCACCACTTTTTCTAATGGATGGGGGAAAAGGTTTTGAAAGGGTTTTTAAAACCGCACCCCACCCCGGCTAAAAAAAAATTTAAAAATAATAAAAATTTAAAAATAAAAAAAAAAGTATTTATTAAAACGCTATATCTTGTAAAGGCAAACCAAAGCGCTTATGCAAACAAGCAATACAGTAAAATAAAAACAATGCAGGCACTGAAAACAAAACAATGCAATACAAGCAATACAATACCCGAACGCGACAGATACAAAAACCAACACAACACAGCACTACACTACGCTCACATGGACCAATTTAAAAAAATGCCGAGAGTCCTACCCAAAAAGCCACCCCAACCAGCCAACCAGCCAAACCCAAAAAACCAGCCGCCGCCAGCCCCCCCGCCAACCCCCAACCAACCCCAACCCAAACCCGCCGCCCGCCCCCAACCAGCCACCACCCAAACCCAAACCAACCAGCCCCCAACCCAAACCACACCCGCCAACCAATCAACCCAACCACCCAACCTTTCCCCCAACCAACAAACCAGCCAAAACCAAACCAAAACCAACCCAAACCAAAAACAAAGGAAGAAAAAGAAACAGAAAATCCCAAAAAAGCTACCGTCCCCACCAAAAACCAAATACCAAAGGAAAAAAAATATCAACCACACATCAACCTTTGAAAATGAAAGAAAGAAAGATAATGGATGAAAACGAAAAAAGAACAAAAACCACGGCCCCCGAAGCAAAACAAAAACACAATTAACAAAGAAAAAAAGGGGATTATATTTAAAACCAAAATCCCCAAAACCCCTTAAATTTTTAAAAAATATTATAAAATTAATTAAAAGAAAAGGGAAAAGAAACCCCCAACACAAAACCCGGAAAGCCAAAAAAAAAAACTACTTTTAAAATTTCCATTTAAAAACCCTTTTTTCCAAAATTAATTTGGGGCCCCCCCCCCCCCCCCCCCCCCCCCCCCACCCCCCCCACTCCCCCCCCCCACACACACAAGAGTTAAAGGTATCTTACAAAAAAATACTAAAATATTCCATAACACATTTTCATTGACACCTCCGCCCCCCCCCCCCCCCCCCCCCCCCCACCCCCCCCCCCCCCCCCCCCCCCCCCTCTCATTCACACACACACCACACACACACCACACACACACTCTACACACCCACACATCTCGATACATTTTCAAAATGGCCTCGTATACACATGAGGAAAACAAACCAAAACACTGTCTATATATAGAGCGGTGATAAAACAGAATGTCACATCCACTGTAAAAATAAAAACCCAACTAAAACATTGTAAACAAATGACAAGTTCATGTAACAAAGGAGAGACAGAGACAGCGAGAGAGAGTAGGAGAGAGAGACACACACACACACAGGCACACATACCAAAGAGACAGACAATGGAGAGAGAGAGAGAGAGAGTGAGAGAGAGCGAGAGATGGAGAGAGGGAGAGAGGAGAGAGAGGAGAGATCTGAGAGAGACGAGAGAGATGGAAGAGAGAGAGATGAGGAGAGAACGAGACAGACAGACAGTCAGACAGACACATAGACACACAGACAGAGACAGAGAGACAGACACAATGAAACAGACAGACAGACACGCAGACACACTGACACACACGCACGCACGCACGCGCAAACACACACGCACGCACGCAACACACACACAACACACACACACACACACACACCACACTGACAAACACAGACAAACACAGACAGAACATCTACAGGGTACCCCAGCCCCCAACCAGCGCGACTCAAACTGCCCTATCTACTGACCAAACAAAGGACCCAGAGAGGACACAAGCAGAACTGACCATTCCAGACAGATGGGACACAACAGGATTCAGACGCTTCCTCAGACGGGTCAGCTCCAGGAAGGTTAGGCCCTGCTCGCCGAGGTTCTCTTGGAACCGACC
The DNA here is from genome assembly GCA_028751875.1 of Rapana venosa. Lineage (NCBI taxonomy): Eukaryota > Metazoa > Mollusca > Gastropoda > Neogastropoda > Muricidae > Rapana > Rapana venosa. The sequence goes on along the minus strand of JAQIHA010000383.1, from coordinate 10,118 downwards.
AATCAAACAGGAGTTGTTGATGACGACGTGGAGAACGTCTTTGATGACTTGCTGTGGACGTGGCACCAGCGCGTGAGAGCCATGAGAGAAGATGTTGACACGTCAGTTAAGTGGTGGT
>JAQIHA010000383.1:0-5000 GCA_028751875.1 Rapana venosa | reverse complement strand
CAGGGACCCCCTGACGCCCCACTGGCATTTCCGTCTCCCGCCTGATGACCACTTGGCCACTGGCCCGACTGTCGTCTGCGGCGGCGTGAGTCCGTTGGCATCGACCAGGGCGGCTCCCGTGCAATATGGCCAAAGCACTGTAGGGCAGGGGGTGGTGGGGTGGTAAAATGGTCAGAGGGTTGTGCTGGTGGTGGTAGTGATGGGGTTGGGGTTGTTGCTTACATGGTTTGTGGTGTGTGGTGACAGCGAGAGAAAGAGAGAGGTGGCGTGTAGGGGCGGGGGGGGTGGGTGCTGGCTGCGGTGAGGGAGTGAGGGTGTGGGGAGAGGGATGAGAGAGGGGTCGAGGGAGAGGGTGGCGGAGAGCGATGAGGAGATGGAGGTGAGGAAGTGGAGGATGAGAGGAGGAGGAGAGGGAAGACCGACGACCCCCGCTACCCACCCACCGACACCGACGAACCACAGATAGAGATGTAGAGTGAGTGGGGAGGTGAGAGAGAGAGGAGGGGAGATGGGAGTGTGCAGTGTGGATGGTGGGGTAGGAGATTAGGAGATGGGGGGAAGTGATTGGAGGGGGAGTTGGAGAAGAGGAGAGGGAGAAGAGGTGGAGGGAGAGGGAGAGGAGTGCGAGAGGGGGGAGAGGGAGTGAGAGGAGAGAGAGGGGGAGAGAGAGGGAGAGAGAGAGGGGGGAGAGGGAGAGAGGAGGGGGGAGAGGGAGAAAGAGGGAGAGAGAGTAGGTGGGGAGAGGAAGAGGAGAGAGAGAGAGAGAGAAAGAGAGATAGTGGGAGAGAGAGCAGGGGGGGGAGAGGGAGAGGGAGAGAGAGAGAGAGAGAGGGAGAGAGAGGGTGGGGGAGAGGGAGAGGGAGAGAGAGAGAGAGAGGATGAGAGAAAGAGGGAGAGAGAGAGAGAGTCGAGAGAGGACAGAGAGGGAAAGAGGGAGAGAGAGAGGGGGGAGAGGGTGAGGGAGAGAGAGAGAGAGAAAAGAGGAGAGAGAGAGTACGGAGAGGGAGAGGGAGAGAGAGTGAGAGAGGAGAGAGAGAGAGAGGAGAGAGAGAGGAGAGAGAGAGAGAGGGAGAGAGAGAGAGAGAGAAAAAGAGGGAGGAGAGAGAGGACGGAGAGGGAGAGAGAGAGAGAGAGACGAGGAGACCGAGACCGGTCGAGTCCCCCCCGCCTCGTCCCGCTCCGTCCGCTCCTCCCCCGTCGCGCGTACCCCGCTAGAGCGTACAGGGGTGTCGACCCGTGATGAGAGAGGAGAGAGAGTGAGATGAGGAGAGAGAGAGAGAGAGAGGGGAGAGAGAGAGAGGAGAGAGAGAAAGGGAGAGATGAGAGAACGTAGAAAAGGATAAGGAAAGGAAAGGAAAAAAGGAATGAAGAAGTAGGAAAGAAAGAAAAGAAATAGGAAGAAAGAAAGAAGAAAAGGAAAGAAAGAAAGAAAAGAAAAGAATAGGAAGAAGAAATCGATAAAGAAAAGAAATAAAGGCAGGACAGACAGACAGAAGAAAAAGGACAGAAAACAAAAGGAAGATCGAGAAGAAAAGAACGAAAGAAGGAAAGAAAATAAAAAAAAGAAGAAAGAAAGAAAAGAAAAAGAAAAAAGAAAGAAAGAAAGAAGGAAAGAGTAAGAGTGACAAAAGAACAGAAGAAAGATACAACAAAAAGAAAGACAGAAAGAAAGAAAAGAAAGAAGGGCAGAAGACAGACTGACAGAAAGACAGAGGACAGAAAAGAAAGAAAGAAAGCAAAGGGAGGAAGGAATGACCCTGCCGTGGAGAGGAGGAGGAGGAAGGAGGAGGAGGAGGAGGAGAAGAAGAAGAAGAAGAACAAGAAGAAGAAACAAGAACAGAAAAGAAGAACAAGAATAACAAGAACAGAAGAACAAGAAGAACAGAACAAGAAGAACAAGAAGAAGAAGAAGAAGAAGAAAGAATAAGAAGCAGAAGGAAGAAGAGAAGAAGAAGAAGAGAAGAAGAAAGAGAAGAAGAAGAAGAAGAAGAAGAATGAAGAAGAAGGAAGAAGAAAGAAGAAGAAGAGAAGAAGAAGAAGATGAAGAAAGAAGAAGAAGAGAAAAGAGAAGAAGAAGAAGAAGGAGGAGGAGGAGGAGGAGAAGGAGGAGAAGGAGACATCTCCCTTAGGTCGGAATACAGCTACCTTACATTGTGGGCTAACACAGTGGCATACGCATCAATCTCACATATTTGGCGGTTTTGTATTTTGTGTTTTTTTGTTTTTTTTTTATTTTTCTTTTTTTTGTTTTTGTCTGTAGCTGTTTTTTTTTTTTTTATTGTTTTTTTTTTTATTTTTTTTTTTTTTTTTTTTTTGTTGGTGTTTTTTTTTTTTGTTTTATTGTAAGTTTTGTTAACTTTTTTTTTTTTTTTTCGTTTTTGTTTTGGTGTCGTTGTGTTTTTAAGTTTTGTTTTTGTTTTTTTTTGTTTTTTTTTAGGTAAACCTCGGAGGTCTAGCCAAAGATAAAAATAAAATATAATGAATAAACAAACAAATAAATAAATAAATAAATAATAAACAAACGCAGCTGACTAGTGGTATCCGTAGACACCGTTTCAACTTCAAGCTACTTCAACACTTCAAGCACACACTTCCGTTCCGCTTCCTGTGTGTGTGTGTTTGTGTGTGTGTGTTTGTGTGTGTGTGTGTGTTTGTGTGTGTGTTTGTGTGTGTGTTTATGTGTGTGTTTGTGTGTGTGTTTGTGTGGTGTGTTTGTGTGTGTGGTTTATGTGTGTGATTGTGTTGATGTGTTTGTGTATGTGTGTGTTTATGTGCGTGTGTGGTTTGTTCTTGTATTTTAACGTCTTTTCACTCTCATAAGGGTGGATTTTTATTTTTAGACTGGGAAAGGGGTAAAGACTGATAGCAGAAGTAATAGAAAACGGTTAGTAGTTTAGATAGATTAGAGAGAGAGTCATGTAACAGTTTGGTATCAAACCCCAAAAAGTTCCCCATAAATATGCAACTGGAGAAAAAATGTAAAAGACTTCAAAGAAATGCGAAAACTGGGCTATGTACAAGAGACTTTGTAAGAGCAAAACGAATATATTCATGCAACAGAACTACATCTAAATTTTCTTCAAAATATTTTTTTGTCTTAGAAGGTTTTGGGTAAGAAAACACGAAGCTTCTGGTAACGAAGCAAGTAGTGCTCCAGAGAAAATTGTTCACCACAAATGCACCGAACATTTTAAGAAAGAAGTTTGTTTTTTAAACAATTGAGTCGTATTCTTGAAGAAACGGTGGTAACCAGTCTCGCATAGAAGACAGAAGAATACAATGTTCTTTCTCTTAAAACACGACTTAAAGAAGCTATATATTTCTGTGATACAAGCTTCGCATTTTGCACGCTCGTGGAGTCGCTTTTGAAGAAGAGTTCTTTAAAAAAAAAAGTAAGGATTTATTGACTGAAGTACATACAGACACTTCAGATAATTGCTGTGAATTGTGTACGCTTTTTCTTGGCTGCTTTATCAACTTTTTCATTGCCACAGAGACCAGCATCAGAGGGCACCCAATAAAAAACCCTGATATCTGTGCCTTTCATTCTCAGACAGTGTATCAAATGATTTGTGGCAATAACTAAATCAGGTCTTGTTTCAATATCAAAAGATTTTAAAGCTTATAAAACATATTTTGAATCAAAAATGTCATTTTCAACAAGTTTGTTTGTGTGTGTGTCTGTGATAGATAGATAGATAGATAGATAGATAGATAGATAGATAGATAGATAGATAGATAGATAGATAGATAGATAGATAGATAGATAGACAGACAGACAGATAGGTAGACAAACGGATAGATAGATAGATAGATAGATAGATAGATAGATAGATAGATAGATAGACAGACAGACAGACAGATACATAGATACATAGATCTACAAACTAACAACCCTCCCCTTCCCTCCCCCCCCCCCCACAACCACCTAACAAAAAAAGACTTACCAACAGTACAACTTACCAATCATCATTGTAAACGCGTTCATCTTTCTGTACAACTGTTTCCTCTCTCTCGTCAACAATCCCGACCTTCAGCAACCTAACTTCTGCCTTCACACAGCTGACAGGACAACCAACACCAAAACAACACAAAAAACAGTCCTACTTCTCTAACTTCGAGACCAACACCAAACAAAAAACCCCTCAAAAACCAAACAAAACAAAGAAACAGCAGCAGAAAGCAAGCTATCAAACAGTCAAATCGATGTGGTCCAGGTGGTCAAGACTTGCAGAAGGTATTTCTAGGCTGAAGGCGACTGAACAACGTGGTGGCCGTGGCCAGTTTTATACCCGAATGGCCGGACATGAGACTTGGGGGGGAGGGGGAAAAGCCACAAAACTATTCTTTTCTTCTGATGCTATGGGGGGCCCCCCTTTAAAGCCGCTGTTTCGCAAAAGGGTTAAAAAAAAGGGGCCCCAAAAAAAAACTGTAAGACAAACACACACACTCACACACCCCCTATCCCTCACATAACCCCACACGCGCGCGCACGCGCCCCCCCGCGCAAAAGCGCGGCCACAAAACCAAATTTTTTTCCCCAAAAACGGCCCCGCCCCCCCCCCCCGGCCCCACCGCCCACACACATAAACAACATAAAACTATAACAAATTAATATTATAATTTTTTTATAAAAGGGGAAGGGGAGAGAGAGGAGAAAAAAGAGAAATGAATAATAAAAGTTGTATGATGCAGATAATAGATTTTTGTGATGGCCCGGAAGCATAAAATATAAACAGCGGCAAATCCCCCCCCCCCCTTTTTCCCCCCCCCCCCCCCCCCCCCCCCCCCCCCCCCCCCCCCCCCCCCCTCCCCCCCCCCCCCCCCCCTTAAAACCCCCCCCAAAAAAAAAAAAAGGGGGGGGGCCCCCGGGGGGCCCCCCCAAAAAACCCCCACCCTTCCCCCCCCCCCCGGGGGGTTTTTTAAATTTTCAAACCGGCAGGGAGAAAAGGGGGGGGGAGGGTTTGGGGGTTACCCCCCCCCCTTTAACCCATTTCCCC
>JAQIHA010000382.1:0-14298 GCA_028751875.1 Rapana venosa | reverse complement strand
CAAAAAATTTTAAAGTTTTTTATTTTTTTGAAAAAATAAAGGGAAAGACGAAACAAAATTCATTGGTGAATTCCAATCCATTTGAAAAAAGTTAATTTGCTTAAAAATTTATTCAAATAGTTTTAGAGAAAAATGACTTTGTTTTTAGTGAAATAAATCGAGCAAAAACAAATTATCTAAAGGGCTAGACATATTTCGTGTTAACGCCTATGGTATTATGTATCAGACTTTTTTCAAGTCTGAACTTAATCATTTGAATTAGAAATGCGAAAAAGTTGTGCCATGCCCTTCGTGGGAAATAAATAAAGCAAATTTGATATAGAAAGTCTAATGAAAGAAAAACGAACCAAAAATATCATGTTGAGATATCCAATCACATATTGAAAATAGTATTTGACAACTTAAAAGTTTTTATACAGATGGGTCAGTTTTAGAAATAATGAAGTGGTTCAGCATTCTTTCATACCAGCTCTAAAAACAGAGAATTAATTCTTGGTAAACATCTTTTCATTTTTACAGTGAAACTTGTTGCATTTCTTATGCTCTTAATATTATTCTTGATTTTGTATTTCCATCATTCTATTTACTTTGTGTAGCTCTAAGTCGTATTGTATGCTATCAAATCCAAATTCCAAGGAAAGTATTGGATAATTTTGAAATTAATATGTCATAACCTTTTAAGTTTAAGTGTTTTTCTGTCTCCTTTTTGGGTACCTTGCACGTTGGGTTTTTTCCAAATGGTGGGTGCAGAGCTGCAAAAGGGGGGGGCAAGACATCATCTGGAATCGACAGAACTGCTTTGTTCCATTATTCTACAGGAGGGATCCCGTTTGTTAGAACAAAATCGGGGGAGTAAGTGGAGAGAATCAGATCAACTCAAGGAACGATTTTTTTAAAGAGTTGCCGGGACTAATGGCCTTTTTCAAGTTATCCTTCTCAAACACATTTAAAATTTATCGCAAACTACGGAAGATTTAAATTACACTATATTTTAGAATAAAATTAAATGCATTTAAAAACAAAATTTTGTAAAAATGTCAGGTGTCTTGTGGGGAACATATTTCCAACACTAAATTTCATATTTGAGTGTCCAATTGTAAAACTTTTTTTACCACGTTTGTGAGCAGTCTGTGGAAACAGTATTTAAAAAATCCAAAATTAGCCTTTGCCATTGTTAATGTTATTGCACAGCCCATTAGGTATTTGTTGTAGTTACTTCATAGTTATTTCTGTTAACAATTTGTTGAATTTAAATTATTACTCATGTTTAAGATCCACCCCCCTTTTTTTTTTTTGTTGCATAAAAATTACCAACACACATGTTCCCTAATCATTCTTTTCTTTTCCATTCCCCTTTTCTGTTTTAACTTCCTCTTCATTTTCCAATCCCCCGTCTTTAAAATCACTAAGAGTGACAGACGTTAATTGAAGACAACAAAACAACAACACACACAACACACACACACACACACACACACACACACACACACACATAATTCTGCAAGCATTCATACAGTGTGTCCCCCACCACTAAATTAAAAAAAAACAACACAGATATATGGCATGCAAATTTTGTTATTAAAGACAAAAACAAGTCTGTCTTCTGGTGTAGGGCTTTTTCCCCCCCTCCCCTTTTTGACTCTTGAAGTCATTCCATTTTCATAATCATGAGTGGTCAGTACAGTCAACTTGTTGTGTGAAGCTGAAATACAACAAAAACTATCAATATAAAATCAAAGGCTAGTTATAAAAAAAAATGATGAACAAGCACTGTTAAATTAAAACATGAAACAAGAGAAAGTGGTTAAAAAACAATGTGCATTTGTGGTATATTCTTAATATAGTTCACATGTTACATGTGTATAATGAATATATACTCTGTGTGTGTGGATTTGAGTGTGCGCGCATGTGTGTGTGTGTGTGTGTGTGTGTGTGTGTGTGACACAGTGAGAGTGAGTATGACTTTTGCTACTTATAATCTAGTCTATGGAGCAATGATTTCAACACTTTTTTAAAACTAACTATTTATAAGCACAACAGCAGACCTTTGTACTAAGATCAAGTCAGAAGCTCTCACCAATCACTGCATTACCACATTTTCCCAATTTTAAAATTTTAAACTTATTTGATTGAAAGATAAATATAAAAAAAATCAGCACCAAACAGAGAACAAAAATACAGTCAAACAAAGAATAAAACAAAACAGTGAACTTGTTTGTTTGCAGATATTTTCTCTGTGTGTGCATTTAAAATATATTTCACACCCACAGATAAAAGTAAGTTTTATGCTGCTCTGCATATTTAATTACATTTGCAATCATGAAGATTTTCACTTTGATGGATTCTGCATGGTTTGACCACAAGGTTTTCAAAAGGTAAGTTTATAGTGCTGCTAGGCAATCACACTAATATGCCAAATGAAATGTTGTCTTTAGGGCTGGAAAAGAAAAGGCATAACACAACACACATCACACCAACACACATCACTCATCACTTACTCACTCAACACACACACTACCCCAACTACCCGAAATCAAAAATGTGTGTGTGTACACACACACACACACACAATACACACACATATGAAATATCCCCAAACACACATTATAAACAAAATTTCTCACCCTTTTGTGCATTTTTCCTTATTCAGTTTTTGCCAGTAGTTCATCTGATGAAAACTATGTCATGCAAGCTCTTTTCAAGTGTGCTTTATTTTACTGAAACTCATTGCCAATCAGTTTTATTTGTTTTTCAGCCTATTTTGCAGTTGGGACTTTCGTCATATCACTGAAACGTTTTTGCTGTCTGAGAACTTCTGTATTCAGTTTGTTACTTCGATGATGTTAGAAAAAGCACAACGGCAAATATATTTGACTGTTAATATCTTTATCGCTTGAATCAGAAGCGCTTTTTAGTTTTCTGTTCCGAGTAACCAGCAATGGTTTCTGTTTCAAAGTTGGCCAGTCAGGGGTCAGGGGTTTCGAGATCATCGGATGACGCTTTCGCTCATTTTTTTCCCAACTAGCACTGCAATCGGTTGTAATATAGTCCTCACTTCATTACTAAAGCACTTATGAGTTCTATCCATCCCGAATATTTGCAGAACGAGCAAGAATTTCGAGGTATTTCTATCGATTGTACTTTCGAATTTGGACAGCGCCCCTTTTTGGTTTTCAGGAATCGCCTTGTTGGCCTCCGAAGGTCACATGGTTCTTCGGCCAATGACAAGAATGAAATCTCCCCCCCAGTGATGTTTTGTTTACGATGCTCCCCATTTTGAGCGTTTTCATTGGATCAAGTTTTAATTCAAGCAGATATAGCTTACGTGTGAAGTCGAAATGCCGCTTTCAAATGGTGTGTAACTCGACCGGTTATTGTAAAAATTTTAGGGGATACGGTTGCGGAAAAGTGTTCTTTTTGGGGCTTTTTCATCAAAATCGCTTGTCTTTGGAGGTAGGTAGTGTATTAAAATCGATTTGATAAGAAAAGAAATAAATATTATTTTTTTATTGATTTTCGGTTTTGGGAAAATTATATTATCGTTTTATCCCAAAAACCCCAAAAACGGCACCTGACACCCCCATGCATTTTTGGGGGTCTAGCCAAAAAGGCTGAGGTGACAAAAATATTTGGAAAATGGAGAGTCACATTTGAAAAGTTTAAACCTTCTGACCCCTTTTAAATGGTTTCTGAATTGCAGCTATCATCTTGTTGACCCTTTAAATCACCCACAATGCATATTTAGATGTTAAGTATAAAGAAACCCAAAAATCATGAGATTAAAAATTTGCTTGTAGCCCGTAGTGGGATCAGTGTGTGAAGCGAGTGTTTTTCCACGAGCTATCTGTTTCCCCTCATGTATATAGAGGGACAATCAAAATAAGTCTGCCCCTCAGGCTATTTACCATATCAACACTTTGATGAGGTAAGAAAATACTTTGCTGCTGGACAACACAATGATCCCACTACTAAATAGCCTGAGGCGTAGACTTGATTTGGTTGCCCCTCTATAGTACATGAGGGGACAGGATAGCTCAGTGGTCAAAACACTCGCTTTCCCCCAGCCAAGTTAAGCAGCGTGGAGCATGGTTACCAGTTGGATGGGTGACCGTTTGCACGCATTGGCTCCAGTTAAGTTCCCCCAGTTCACCCAGCTGTAAATGGGTACCTGCCCTTTTTAGGGTCAGGGAAGGTAAAGCAGCGAGGGAGAGGAGATGGGCACCACCCTCAATATGCTGGCCCTAGAGAAGTGAGGTCTCTGACGCCTTGCTCCCCTTCGACCTTATAGGTTATGGGACTACTTAACCTTTTTTTTTACCTATAGTACATGACAAATGTTTAATACGGGGATTAATAAACCACCCACTTGATCTGGAAAAGGAGTGGTCTGGTTCTTCAAACAGCATTAATATTCCTTTTAACGATCTTGCCGGAGTGTTCAGATTTTTGTTCTACACAGTATCTGCTTTACTCTTCATTAATGTGCTATGGTTGAGCACTCTTTCATAATAGATCGCAAGCCTTGACTGATATTGCTGTGCAATCAAGGTGCAAGCTCTGGGTGATTGACAAATCATACTTAAAAGATATATAGAATTTTGTATTTGCGTCAGCGTCAGTGGATGTAATAACACGGGCACTGTCATTAAAGGTCAGCTCATACGACAGTCTGTCTCTGAGTGCGCCCTGATAGTAAGGCATGTGAGAGCTGAGGAGTTCAAAGTCAAGAGGAATACAAAACTTGTTACCATAAGCTTTTGCTATGGCAGCATCTTTTTTCTTGTTTCCCTTATCAGCAGAATATACTCTATGTTTAAGTTCCTCATCATCCTGTATGCCTTGATAAATAAGGTCATCTCTTTTTTATTTTGTCATCCATAAATCAGTATAGATCAAGAATATGTCTGCATTGTTTAGTGACAGCACTTCTCTGCCTTCTAGCTTGACACTATTTTTTTTATAATAGCCCTTCCTAAGTTTGCTACCACACTTCTGTTTGGATCATCTCCAGACTCTAGCTCTATCTGAAAAGCAAGCCTAGTTGTGCCTGGAACAATGACATCATCTTTTCCTAAATTAGGAAACCTTACAGTCAAAATCTAATTTTCATCAATAGTGGAGGGGTTGTTTGTAATAACTATTGTCTGTCTTTTTCCTTTTATGCCTAAGGGATATTTTAAACGTCTGTATAGATCAAGGATTGCACCAAATGTTTGTTGCGCCATCTTTTTTCTATTAGTAGCAACAACAAAAACCAATAATAGAATAATGGAAGACTATGATATAGACAATATAGATGATGTGTTTACGCCAGCTGATGATATGAGTGAAGCAGCAGCAGCAGCAGCTGCACCCTTGCATTCAGTCAGAAGAGAATTATTAGAAAGCAGGGTTAAACATTTTCATGCAAGTTTGGGACAACCAACGCCCGAAGTACTAGTCTATACTGACTATGATATGGACAACAAAGACAATCTGTACTCTGTAACTGGCACAGAACAAAAGGTTTTGTTAACAAAAAAAAGTAACCCTCATCAGTTTTTAGCAAAAAATACACCCAAGCAAAGACTAAGTGTGACCATGCAGAGAAAACTTGGTATTAGTGATGCACTGACAACAAGACAACCCACACAAGCTGTTACACAACTACAAAATGCGGAACAAAACCTACCAACAAACATTGAGAGTGTACCACTTCAAGACTTAGCACAGTGGGCAAATACAACAGAAAAAACAATTTTAAAGTTGGAAACTAGCTTCACACAAGCAGACGAAGACACAGCACTGAAAACAATAAATGATTAACCCCTACCCATGTGAGAAATAATGGGGCTCAATCAAGCACTACAGAGTATTAGAGGCGAACTTATAATTTAGCAAAACTAGGTGATTTAGACTCACACATAGAACTAGAAAAGAAGAAGCTAGCAGAAGCAGACAATGCAAATCTTGAACCAGAAGTAAAAGAAAGAATCACACAGCATCTAAAAAATCTGCAAGATGAACACCAAGCAAGATTAGAGGTCTTAAACAATAACAGACAACAACTACAATCTCAGGTTAGCAGAATAAAAGAAACAATCCACTGCATTCTTTATGAAAATACACACTGGCGGAAAGAATCCGTACACTGTTTGGCGAGCAAGGCATAATACTTGTCAGTATAATTACAGCATTGGGTTTGGCTATTAGCACACTTGTGTATGCGCTGACAGGAAGCACACTACCACCACCACCACCACCTTCCCCACTCACAGGCACAGGCTGGGTTAAGAAATAACTCGGCCACTTAGCAAACCTATTAAAAAAATTAGCCTACAAAGTTGGCAACGCACTTCCTGGTATAATTGGCTCAGTGATTAGCTGGCTGCTATCAACAGCAGGAAAAGTTGTGGGATTTATTGCTGAGAATGTTTGGATGCTACTTGTATTAGTTGTTAGTGTTTTACTTTCTAAGATAAAGATAAGCAAGGCTGCTTAAAACAAGTATAGTTGTTCAAGCGGTCATCTCATCGGAATGATTGTCTTTTGCAAGAGGAATAACTTTTTTTATTTGCTCTGAGGTGGCAGGAGTTCTTTCCCGTGTTGTTGTTGTTGTTACTGTATCTGCTTATGCTACTGATACTACTGCTGCTGGTGTTTTATCTAGCTTTCATTTTTGCCAAGCTGCTCATCATCTCTAGCTATAAGAATATTGTTGTTGTAGTTTGTAATTATTCCTATATGTAACTGCATGTTGAAAGGCAGCATATATAAATTATGCCCTATAGCAAAGTCTACCTTAGACCATGCATAGTGAGGAACATCTTGATAATGTTTAATGCTTGATGGTAGATCAACAGCTGAGTTAATACTGTCTTCAACATTTGCTAGAAACTGCTTCTGTGCATCAATAATGCTTGACCTTGTCTGTGCCTGTGCACCAAGCAAGCACCACACATAGGCGAGAACAGAGTCATTAATCCTCTCTAATCCTGGTCTTGTTAACCCTTCACTCTTATCAAGAATGAAAAATGTCCATGCATTCATGTGCATTTGCTCTATTGATTCAAGAACAACACTTGCCCTGCATGAGAAAGATGTATTTGGAGGCCACCAGTCATAGTTATACCTCCTGTGCACACCAAACAAATACAGAGTCCCCATTCCATGATTTTTTACCTGTGTTTGTCTGAATGCAGTCTTAGAATCAATATTAAACTCATTGTACAGCCTCTCATACGCCTTCATGTTAAGTCTATTATTGAACGGATTGAAGTTACTATCAGTGGGCAGTGGGACCTTCAGCTTAGATAACACACGTCTAAACTGATAGTACACATGAAACCTGTACACAGACTTTACTAACTGGTTTGGATGGTTCATGTGGTCAGCATAAGACATACCACAGCCTGTAGTTGAAACAGTGAATAGCAAATTTTTATGGTTTTGGTAAAAACTGTATAGGTTTGAGACAACCATGCTTTTGCAGTGGCATCATCTTTAATGGGTGGGTTTAAGTATGATTTCAGTGGGTTGGGAACTTTTACTTCGAAGATCAATGTCTCTGAAACAGCAACATACAGCTTATTAAAGGTAATAGTCTTTGGGTTATAGTGAGATCCAGCCTTGTATTTTGCATCTTTATTATATTTATACATTATTATTCTATATTAGATAAAATGTTTATAACACTATTAAACATCCAGTCGGGTGTACCTGTTAAACTAGCCATTCCTATTGACAACCGCTGTCAACATAAAACAGTTGCTTTGCATGAGGTCTTCTACACAGTATCATAGACAAACATCAGCACATACAAGGGCTGGATTCGAGTAGAAGATCCTAGAACTGAATCAAGGGATGATTTTATTGTGCAAGAAGGTTATTACGATTTCTGCACACTGGAAAAGGAGCTCTTTCGCCCAGCTAGCATCACAGCAAAACTCAACCAAGCTAGTCTAAGAGTCACTTTACAGTCATCTTCACATTTTATAATGACATCATATCTTGCAGAAATGCTTGGGTTTTACATGACCGAATTTACTGGCATTAATGTTAATGGCAAGGAAATACCCCATGTTGGTGAAAGGCACATTGACATGACAGTAAACTCTTTGCTTTTTGTACACTTGTCTCAGTTAAACACAACACAAAACCAAGTAGTGACGAAGGCTTTTTCATCATCAGTCCCTTCTGATCTACTAAGAATCCTTCCACCCAGCAGAGCAATGTTCTGTGAAACACAGTACAATAGCTTTACTACACTTCAATTCAAAGAGCTAGAAGAAGGCTTCCATGAAACACTCTATATAATAATCAAAGATGCAGCACAAAGAACAGTTGACTGTAAAAACTTATTTATTACACTAGAAATAAAATAATATACATACTAATATACATGCATACTAATAACCATGTCACGCGGTCCTGTAATAAGAGCACCTGAAACCTGCCCTACTATTGAGCTTAAAAATCTTGGTGATGTACAAGAGTTTGAGAAGGATGGGGAGATTGTTGAAGTTTATGCTTTTGAGTACACAAATGATGGATACTACAAGCGCACAGCAATAGAAGAAGCTAAGAAACCTCGGTTTCTCTAAACTTGAACAGTTGGTTTAATGTTGAAGCTGAACCCTTAGCAGATGACTTTATTACAAGTAAAACATAAAGCTATAGATGGCACTTCAAAACCCCCCATCAACTGGAGATCAAGTTTGAGTTTATTAGTCCATACACTCTTTATGCACCCGACAGAACTTTCCGTAAAGCCATAAATGCTGGACCCGTAAACTAGCACTAGCATATTAATCAGCCAGCAGAAATGAATTAGACCAATAGCATTACAGAATTTAAAACATGTTACTTGCTTCATAGAAAAGACTCAGTGACTAAAACCATCAACCCACTTGTACAATTCCTTCATATTTCCTTGGATGATCAGTACACATTGGTGTTTGTTCTGGTTGCAAGAGAAGACAGAGCTACTTTCTTGTTATGGATGGGATTTTTTATTAACTGGAAAGACCTCGACGTTGATGCCCTCAGATTTGCTATTGCTATTCGGAACAGCTGTGGTGACAATGAATTGAAGGGAACATTTCCAGTAATAAAGTTAACTTGCTCCTAAACCCACACAGCTGACACAATTGCATCCTCCAATCTACACCACATTGACCTTGTTGCAGTCTATTACACAGATGTTGTTACTTTTCCGACAATCAATTACAAGACTTAATTTAAATGAATACCCAAAAAAATTACACACATTTTTAAAACAGTTTTGAGAAGAAGATGACAAACCCCTAAATATTTTAAAGTTCCCAGTGCACCAGAATCCCGAAAATTTTTAATGATAATGCTAATGCCTTTCGTTTGACAAAATTTTCACAGATGCAGCATGCATTGAAACCAACAACTAGCAAAGTATACAAAATGCAGGCGTAGGTAAAGATCGATTTCTGTGTTGAGCTCTATTACTGCAGGTACAGCAACTCTGTCTACAGTCACAACAGGAACAGGCATTTTTCTCTTGGCTATGGAATTGGAGCTCCTTTATCAATTGCTTGGGCTTGTTTCAATAACGCAGGAGCCCGTTCATTTGTCACATCAGTCTTTTCAAGAAGGTTGTTGGCCTAAAAATAGAAAAACATGATGCTGTTGTTGCCTTGACATTAGCTAAGCTAAGCTCATTTTTTACTATTATTAGCAAAGCTCTAACAGATGCCCCAATTATCGAAGAAACAGTTCAAACGTTTTCAGGATGACTATGATGACTACAAGCTCAAAAGTTCGACCTACAAAAAATTTCACAAAGCTATTTCCTGTGGACATTTTATCAATAAAAAAGGAATATATAAAAAAGGGGTGTCTGCTTGGCCAAGACAGTGCTTAAAACGATCAGCTGAGTACTTTTAAGGAGCTAGGTTACCCGTGGTAGATTCACGTTCATATGTAGCAAAAAAAAAAAGAAGCAATTAATTAATTAATAAATTTATTAAATTTTTTTTTTACTATTTTAGTTAGAGATTTTAATTAAGGCTCAGTATGGATAAAGTGTTTCAGACGATAGAGCTAAATTTTTACACAAACCCCAAAACGTGGAGCAAAGAATTCAAGATGCAATTGCACAAATACCAAACAACCTAAACATAGATCCACCAGGGGGGAAGGTTTCAGTTGGTTGTGAATTCTATACAACACGACAAATAAAAGATGAAGAATTTAATTGTTCATGTGTCAAAAACACAACAAGCAACTGACTCGTTTGAAGAAGCTCAACACAAAAATGGGCAGATGAGATGATACGCAACTTTGTGCATTCTGCAGAAACAAACAGAGTGGGGAAATCAGGATGAACAGTTGGTAAAATTTTCGCATAGAACTAAAGCAAACAAAGTTTCATTCCCCTTGTTGTAGAAGTTAATTCCCTTGCCCTGAGTTGTAGCAAAAGGCTGTGCTGAACATTCAGAAAAAGATGAGAAGTGTTTTATGTGGTGTGTTTTGGCTAAACTGCACCATGTTACAAAGGAAAGCAGAGAGAGTTTCAAACTATCATGAACATTGTGACAAGCTTGACTTTACCGGCAAATTTATTTTCCTGTGGCTGTTAGGAGTATTGACAAGTTGAGGAAAATAAACCCAATTTATCAGTGTGAATGTGTACACCTGGAAAGATGCAGCCCTATGCCCACTACGCATTTCTAACAAGTCTCCCACTGTAGGTGATCCCAACAAAAACCATGTAGACTTATGTTGATAAATGATCATTATACACGTATTAGAACAATTAGTAGACTTATTGCATAGACAACAAAAGAACACCGCAAACAAGAGTTTTGCAGACGATGCTTGGTTCGTTTGCCATCTCTACAAGCAGCTGTCAAACACAGAAAACACTGCAAGAGTGAGACTGAAGCAATCATTGAACTTGTAACACCAAAGCCAGGAAGCAAGGTTTACTTCAAGAACATAAAGAAGCTCCAAAAGAGTTCCTATGTAGTGTATGCTGACTTCGAGTCTATCATTGTGCCCCTTCCAAAGACCAGCGCCCGAAAATATTCCTAAAACAGTCTTACTCAGTAAACATGAAGTCTGTTCCTTTGCTTATGTTGTTGTTCCGTCCGTTTGTTTCACATCAGAGCAGAATTATTAAGGGGACCAGACGCTGCAAAGATTTTTCTTGAAACTCATGAAAGTGAATCATTTAATACTACTCTTATCAACTAAACCTACAAGAGTTTATTTATGACAGAAGAAGACAGGGAAAAGTATGAGTTTTCCACACATTACTGGATTTGTGGTAATTTATTAACACCACAGGTAGCAGACAATCAGACAGTCAGAGATCACGACCACATTAGTGGTAAGTTTCGTGGAGCAGCACATAGTAAGTGTAATCTACAACTAAAAGTAGATCCCAAAACATGGAAGTTGTCAGTCTTTTTCCACAATCTAAGAGGTTACACTCACACCTAATTATGCAGGCAGTAACTATTGAGTATAAGGCCTACTGCATTGCACAGTCATCAGAGGAGTACCTGACTTTTACACTAAATAGCGCCAGTTCCTGGCAGAGCGACCGTCTGCCCTTCTTTGATTCTGCACAACATGTGATGGGATCTCTAGAGTCCTTGTCTTCATTACTGAGTACTTGCCCTATCACAGAAAAATACTTTGACACAAAGCTTGCACGAAAAGGAGTCTATCCATTCGAGTATATGGATTCGTGGGAGAGGTTTGATGAAGAAGAGCTGCCGCCAAAAGAGGCATTCTTTAACAGACTGACAGGTAAAGGAATCAGCGATGATGATTATCAGCATGCTCAGTGGGCTTTGGGAAAAGATGGCAGTGACACGATGGGTGATTCCATGATCAGTATCTACTTGGGTGATGCTTGTTTGCTTGCTGATGTCTTTGAGAACTACGAAAGACTGGCATGAAACATTATGGACTAGACCCATCACACTATAGTACAGCACCAGGAATGTCTTGGGATGCTTTCTTGAAGTTTAGGGGGTGAATATTGTTTTCTGTCCCACCTACCCATGCTACAAATGATTTTGGGATGGTCTACGTGGTGGCATCAGTATGGATCACCACAATTACTGTAAGGCAACAACAAATTTTTTAGAAGACTATGATCTAGCAGACCGTCAACTTACATCATGTACTTGGAAAAAAACAACCTGTATGGATGGGCGATGTGTCAGTCACTGCCACTAAGAAACTTAGTTGTTTAACCCCTCTTGTCCCGATCCGCCACACCCAACGTAACGGAGGTCCCTTTTAGATTCCAATACGACCGCGTCGACAGTTGGTGCTGCCCACGTGGGCAAGTACTTTCCCATCACACACAGACCTCGTGGTTTTTACACTACGTGTCTGAAAATTGGTGGGGCGATGCAGGGAGGGTGTCAGAAGGTGCCAGTAATAAATTTAGACCACTAACATGTGTGTAGTGGGGAGGAAAGGAAGAAATAACAGCCAGCGACCAGAACGCTTTTCAATGGTGCAGCGTGGCGGAAAAAATGGGTTTTCTTTAGTAGCAGAGGATTCATCTGATTAGCCAAATGATAAATTGAATGTTATTGTCTTAGAAGTAGAAACATTTGAACGATAATTGTTAAGTGAGTCGGATATTAAACGCTTACAAGGAAGAGGAGGAAGGAAATGCTGCAGTTAGGGAGAAGAGTGAGCCTGAAAATAACATGCTACAGGGCACATTCCTGACCTGTGCTACACACACTGACTGTGGAGGACATTTGACCTCCCGGCCGGTCCGGGGCATAGACGCTAAAAATGTGCCTTTTGACTGTTTTCTCATTTTTACCACACTTCTGCTTTGAAACTGCAATGGCAGAAGCAAACAGTTTATGCCGATAATGAAAATAGCAAGAAGGAAAAATAAATAGGTCTATGATCTCCCAAAGGTTCGCGGTGAGAGCAATTGGTACACCCCCCACACACACATACCACATCCATAATTTGTGCTTTTTGTGATGTGATGTGCCCTGTGCCACCACTACGTCTACTTTAGAGACTTATAACTTTAAAAAATTGTGTAGGGTTACAGAAGTTCTTTTGTTGTTTCAAATTTGTCACCTGTGATGTGACACTGCTGACAGGTTTTGACAGTCATGTACAATATACACTTCTGTACACTTAAAAACATGTGGTTAGCATACGAGGTATGACTGCGTATAAAGGTTACATGTTGATTGAATATGACTTGTTTTCAAAAGAAAAAATAGTTAAACAAAACTTCTGTCCCCTTTTAGACATACCATAAACACAGGTGCTATGGGGACTTGTGTGACCATCCCTGAAGTACTATTGCAC
Organism: Rapana venosa; assembly: GCA_028751875.1. Lineage (NCBI taxonomy): Eukaryota > Metazoa > Mollusca > Gastropoda > Neogastropoda > Muricidae > Rapana > Rapana venosa. The sequence goes on along the minus strand of JAQIHA010000382.1, from coordinate 978 downwards.
ATAACTATTGGTAAACACATCAGCTGGGTATCTTTCCTTATTCTACACTAACATGCTTGAACTATTGTCAATTCCATGCGGATTTGCTGTTTGATTAAAATACCATATTTTTACCTGTGATTGGTGACAAATAAGGTGACAATGACAAGACATTTTGGTGACCAGACACCCTAAAATTGCTCCTAAATGCAAGTACAAAGACATATCTAGCTTGTGACAAATTTTCAGGGTTGATAGCTTGTCATGCACACACCCCATTGTTTAGGAGTAAAGTATGTCAGATGGAGGTGAAAACCCGCAAAGAATTCAAAATCTACAGGCAGTTTAGCTCTGTAGAATCCAACAACAAGAGGGTTAATGGTCCTTTTGATGTTGATGAGACTCAAAAAATGCTATCACAAATGATGCCTGATTAAGCAATGGGCTGGATCTTAGAAGTAGATTCAGTTTATCCCCATGAACTACATGATGTGCACATTGATTACACAATGACTGCAGAAAGGCTCAAAACATCTCCAAAAGAACCACCAAAGCTTGTACCAAACCTAAACGACAAGAGCAAGTATGTATGTAACTACAGACTGCTGCAGTTCTACCTAAGGCTGGGTTTAAATTTTTACTGCTTTTTTATCGTATCATTTCGTTTGATCAACAGGAATTCATGAAACCATCATCATGAAGACACTATGTGAGGAACGAGGCAACTGATGCATCAGAAAAGGATTACTTCAAGTCATGAACAACAGCTGCTTTGGCAAAACAATGGAGAACCCCCACAAAAGAAAAGATGTCAGATTAGTCACAAAAGAAAACGAAGCTATAAAGCTGGGCATCAAAGCCAAGGCTTCCAAAACTTCGGGAATTCCATGACAGTCGTTTGCTCACGATGAAGAGTTGCAGGTTTTTAAAATAGACAAGCCAGTGTTCATTGGGTTCAGCGTGCTAGAGCTGTCCCAAAACTTTATTTTGGGGTTTTTT
>JAQIHA010000381.1:0-14313 GCA_028751875.1 Rapana venosa | reverse complement strand
TCTCTACTGTTTCTCTCCCTCTTAAGTCTGCAATCACACCTATGGGTAATCAGATCTTCACAACCATTACATATTTTACATTTTACAGTCACATAAAAAACAAAAATTGCGTTTTGATAAAATGTTTTTTATTCGAAAACCCTAAATAAAATGATAAAGAGAAAACATCACACACATCAAGAAAAGTAGGTGAAAAGAGGATATATACAATGGAATATCTACAAACTACCTCAATTCTAAAGCTTGGCAAAGTGTAATCAAAAGTTTAATACAAAATAATGAGAGACATTTGACTCATTTCTCAGGTGTCATAATAAGTCATATAAAAACTTTTCAAAAGGAATACCCCAAATGCATTAGACATTTTCAAGGTTTCATACCAAGTCTTTAAGAATGTGCCTTACTATTGCTACAGAGAAAAAAGCTCGGGAAGAAACTTTTTTTTAGTGAAATACTGTTAGCATGGCATTGTTAAAATTAAAACATGAATCTCAATGTTTGCATCTGTTCCAGGTTGTATAACAAAACAACAAAAAATCAGAGAAAGTAGGTTATGAACAGATGCACTTGAACATTGCGATCCAGATAGATTAAATTCCATGAAAGGATACCAATATATCTGGAGTTTTTCAATTATAGTACAGGACGCGATGTGCATGTTTAGGACCAGATACTTCACAGACACCTGTTAAAGGTAAAACATATTTCATAATTATCTTCTAAGTCATTCTGAGCTGTCTGTTAAAAAAATTGAGTTGTTTCCCAATAATAATTGTGACGAAGTCAACTACACACTAGTTGCAGTCAGGGGAGCTGAATTGATGTAAGAAATGAATTTTAAAAAAACCACACCATCCTATTACATGAAGGTATTTAATTAAGGATATGTGCCTGGAACGTTTAACTTAATCCATTTTAAATTCGAGTCATTATCAATTCGGGTAGAGCATGTTAAGGAAAATAACAAAACCCACAATGCAATGTACAATGAAACAGAAGGACACATATAAATGTTCAGTAGACAAAGTGTCTTGCTCATCTGGTATCACTTACCATTCACATAGTTTCTCCTGTGGGCATGACCAGGGATGACAGAAATCCATACAGGTGAAAACTGACTCTCTTGATTTATATCGTGTTCTTGTTTCAAGATGGACGTCACATGTGTTGTGTACAAGGTTCTCATGTGTTTTACTGTGAGCTGGTTTCTATGTGTGTTCTTTAGCTGTGTATAACTGGGGTTACCTTGCCCTGCGTAGTTGTGAATGTGTCTTACTGAACTGAAGGTTCCACTCTGCACTATGGCCACTGTCTGCCTGGACTAGCCTGTGTCTGATTCAGGGATTTGGGGGCTGATCCTTACCCATAGTGTTGACATTATTGTGTTTGGTGTTTTCTGTGAAGTAATGTGTGTGCTCTTAAGTTTCGTTTGTTGGAGAACTTCTTCCCACAAAATGTACAAGTGTAAGGTTTTTCTCCTGTGTGGGTTCTGATGTGGTTTATCAAATGATGTTTCTGGGTAAAAGTCATATTACAATATGTACATTTGTGTGGCTTTTCTCCTGTGTGGGTTCTAATGTGACGAGTCAAACTACTTTTCTGGGCAAACGTCTTATCACAATATGTGCACTTGTGTGGCTTTTCTCCTGTGTGAGTTCTAATGTGGACAGTTAAATTACTTTTCTCCGCAAACGTCATATCACAATATGTGCACTTTGTGTGGCTTTTCTCCTGAGTGAATTCTAATGTGGGCAGTTAAATTACTTTTCTTGTTAAAAGTCATATCACAATACGTGCACGTGTATGGCTTTTCTCCTGTGTGGGTTCGAATGTGGTTTGTTAAATTATGTTTCCAGGTAAAAGTCTTATTACAATATGCACAGCTGTGTAGTTTTTCTCCTGTGTGGGTTTTCATGTGCTCTTTTAAGTTATGTTTGGTTGTAAACGTTTCATGACAGTATGTGCATTTGTATGGTCTTTCTCCTGTATGTGCTGGCATGTGTCTTTTCAAGCTTCTGTGATACTTGTATGTATTTCCACACTGTGAACATTTGTATGGTCTTTGTTCTGTGTGGGTTCGAAGGTGGCTTTTTAAACTGCTTTTTTTGGTAAACATCATATCACAATATGTGCATTTGTGTGGTCTGTCTCCTGTGTGGATTTGCATATGTACTCTTAAGTTTCTATTGTATTTATATGTTTTTACAAACTGTGAACACGTGTATGGCCTTTCTCCTGTGTGGACACGCATGTGCTTTTCTAGGTTGCTTTTAGCATAAAATAGTTTTCCACAGTTTTCACACAGGTGAGACTTTTTCTTTAAACAAACATTCACAACTCCTTCTGAAGCAGTCTGTTTACTCTGAGTTGTGTCACAGTCAGCATCATTATCATCACCCAAATCATTAGGTATAAAGTTATCTTTGTCCACCAGGTTGACAGCAGTGTTTTGTTCAGTGCCTTCTCCACTGTCAGGAATAATTTCCAGGTTTACCTGCGTTGTACTGTCTGTGGTTTTTAATAAGCTAGATGTTGCTGTGTCAGAGACATTGATCTTCGAAGTAAAAGTTCCCAACCCACTGAAAACATACTTAAACCCCCCAATTAAGGATGATGCTACTGCGAAAGCATGGTTGTCTAGTCCTATACAGTTTTACCAAAACCACTTAAACTTTGCTATTCAGTGTGCAACTACGGGCTGTGGTGTGTCATATGCTGACCACATGAACCATCCAAACCAGTTAGTAAAGTCTGTGTACAGGTTTCATGTGTACTATCAGTTCAGGCGTGTGTTATCTGAGCTGCAGGTCCCACTGCCCACTGATAGCAACTTCAATCCCTTTAATAGTAGGATTAACATGAAGGCGTATGAGAGGCTGTGCAATGAGTTCAATATTGATTCTAAGACTGCATTCAGACAAACACAGGACAAAAATCACGGCATGGGGACTCTGTATTTGTGGGGTGTGCACAGGAGGTATAACTACGATTGGTGGCCTCCATATACATCTTTCTCACGGGGTGCAAGAGTTGTTCTTGGTTCAATAGAGCAAATGTACATGTATACATGGACGACTTTTATTCTTGATAAGAGTGAAGGGTTAACAAGACCAGGATTAGAGAGGATTAATGACTCTGGTCAGGCCTATGTGTGGTGCTTGTTGGTGGCACAGGCAAGACCAAAGGTCAAGTATTATTGGTGGGCACTGGGTTTGATTGCACAGAAGAAGGTTTTTCTAGCAAATCTTGAAGACAGTTTTAAAAATTTTTTTTACCTCTGCCGTGGACACCCTACCATCACAGCATCAAGCTATTATCAAGAAGTTATTTCATATGCACAGTCTAATCTAAGGTTAGACCTTTGCTATTGGGCATGGTTTTATTATGCTGCCATTCCAACATGCAGTTCACTATAGAAACATTACAAAATCTACAACAACACTTATTTTTTAGCTGGAGATGATGTGAACTAGCTTGGAAAAATAAATGAAAGTTGTAAACAATACACCAGCAGCAAGATTGTATCAGTAGCATATCAGAAGCAAAAAAGTGTATAAAATCCGACGCAACACCAAAAACAAAGTGGAAAAGAACTACTACCACCAAATCTCTCATCATAGCAAAGAAAAACAAATAATATTCCACTTTGGAAGAGACAGTCACTATGTTGAAATAAGCTTTAACAAGTTATTTAATATACTTGTTTTAAGCGGGCATTGCTTATCTTTATTTTTAGAAAGAAGAAAACCAACAACCTAAAACCGTAACGCCCATAATATGTTCATGCAATATAAATCCCACTAACTTTTAAATGCAAGTTGATAGCAGCAAACTTAATCACGAGCCTATTATACAGGAAGTGCGTTGCCAACTTTGTAGGCTTAATTTTATTTAATAGATTGCTAAGTGGGCCGACCGATGTTTGTTTCTATAACCCAGTTTCTCCTGTGTGAGGAACGGAAGGTGATGGTGAGGTGGTGGTGGTGGCGGGGGTGGGTAGGGGGGTATGTGTGCTTTCCTGTAGCCAATACACAAGTGTCCATTATAGCGGAAACCCATGCTGTATTTATTACTGACAAGTAGTTATTGCCTTATGCTCGCGAAAACAGTGTCAAGGATTCTTTCTGCTAGTGTTGTGTTTTCATAAAGATGCTGTGGATTGTTTCTTTTTAATTCTGCTAACCTGAGATTGTAGTTGTTGTTTCTGTTATTCGTTTTTAAGGACCTCTAATCTTGCTTGGGTTCATCTTGCAAGGTATTTTTTTAGACGCTGTGTGATGCTTTTTCTTTTACTTCCGTTCAAAGATTATTGCATCGTTGCTTCTGCTAGCTTTTTTCTTTTTTCTTGTTCTAGGCAAATGAGTCTAAAATTGCCTATTGCTTCATTGATAAATTATTTATCCAGTTCGCCTTAATACTCTGTATTGTGTTGATTGAGCCCCATTACTTCTGATGAGATGGGTTTGTTATGGTTGGTTTGTGTTTTTAATCTTTATTTGTTTCAGTGCTGTGTCTTCGTTCGCTTTTGTGATGTAGTTTTTTCCAATCTTCTAGAATGTTTCAGTTGTGTTGTGTTTGCCCGCCTGTTGTAGGTATTCAAGTGGTAGACTTTCTATGTTGGATGGTATGGTTTTGTTCAGCATTTTTGTAGTTGTGGCAACGCTTGCATAGGCAGTCTGGTGTAGTAGTTAGTGCATCAATAATACAAGTTTTATTTTTTTCTCTTGCATTAGCAACTCTTCTTAGGTAGACTGTTTGAGTTAATTTTTTGCTTATATAAATGTTGAGGGTTTATTTTTCTTTGTTAATAAAACCTTTTTTCCTGTGTCAATGTACAAGCATTTAAGATTGTCTTTTGTTGTTCCATATCATAGGTCAGTTTGGTCTAAGCTTTTCTTCGGTGTTGGTTGTCCCAACTTGTGGTGAAAATCTTTATACTCTGCTTTCTAATAATTCTTTTCTGATGAATGCAATGGTTGCTACTGATGTTGCCGCTTCACCCAGATTCATCAGCTGGTTAACACATCATCCATATCTATATCATAGTCTTCCATTATTTCTATTATTGTTTTTTTTTTATTTTGCTCTTATAGAAAAAAGGATGGCGGCCCGCCGACTACGCCCCGCAACAAAACATTTGGTAGCAAATTGCAATCCTTGATACATACAGACGTTTAAAAGATCACTTAGGCATTTAAAGGAAAACAGACAGACAATCGTTAATTACCAAACATCACCTCCTATATTGTTGAAAAATCACGATATTCTGACTGTTTGGTTTTCATATTTTAGGAAAAGATGATTGTCATTTTGTTACAGGCTACATACTAGGCCTTGCTTTCAGATTGATACTAGAGTCTGAAGATGATCAAACAGTAGTGTTTGGTTAGCAAACTTAGGTAGGGCTTTTATAAAAAGATTAGTGTTAGCTAGAAGGCTGGAGAAAGAGAGAAGTGCTGTCACTAAACTATGCAGACATATTCATTCGATCTATACTGATTTTGGTATGACAAAAGCAAAAAAAAAAAGTTCTTATTTATCATGGGCATAACAGGTTGATGTGGGACTCCTCCTAAAACACAGAGTGGTTTTTGCTGTTAAGGGAAACAAGAAAAAAAGATGAGCAATAGCAAAAAGCTTTTGGCAAAAAGGTTTTGTATTATCCTCTTGATCTTTGAATGCTCCCAGCTCTCACATTGCCTTACTATCAGGGCGCACTCAGAGACAGACTGTCCTATGAGTGACCTTTAATGACAGTGCTCATGTTATTAATCCAGTGACGATGGAGACACAAGTACAAAATATCTTAGTATATCTTTTGAGTTGATTTTGTCAATCACCAGAGCTTGCACGCTTGTTCTATTGAACTAGCAATATCATCAAGGCTTTGCTATTATTTTGAAAGATGCTTACATAGCCATTATTGAAGAGTAAATACAAGCAGTTACTGTGTGGAACATATAAATCTGAACACTCCCGCAAGATCGCTTTTAAAGGGGAATATTAATGCTGTTTTGAAGAACCAGCCTTTTCCAGATCATGTGTGAGGCTTTATTTAGCCCATATTTATTAAAACATTTATATGTTACTTAAAGAGGGACAGCCAAATCAAGTCTACCCTCAGGTTTTTTACCATATGAACCTTTGATAGGAAGAAAATATTTTGGGTTCTGGTAAACAAATGTTACCACTACGGGTGTTAAAAGCAAATTTTCATCAAATAATGTTAGCTTCAGAATCCAACATCAAAATAGCATTAGGGTTGACTTAAGTCAACAGATGTATAAGCTGCATGGTTCAGGAAGATGATGAAAACGGCTCAAAAGGGAATAATATACAAATAGAGAAGAGCAAGAAAATGATGACCCATAAAAATATACTATTTGTAGTGATGGATGCACAGCTAACATAAAAGAAAATAGACTAAAAAATTTGTTTTTTAAAAGGACCCTAAGTTTTCTACCAAAAGAACCTTTGTCTCTAATATGCGGGCGACTGGCTGTGGCAAGACTGTTTTTGTTTTAGATTTATTACAAACAGTGTAAAAAATCATTTCGAGTTCATTGTTATATTCTGCAAACTACCAACAAAAAAACATACAGAGAGAGAAAATTTATTTGGAAAATTAAAATAATTATAGTCAATCCCCTGACGGGTAAGCGAGTGTTTAGAATACTATTACAGGTCTTTAAAAATGGGAAACCCCTTTTTTTTAATGAAACGCTCAGCAGAGCGTGACTTTTTAAGAAAAGGAATGTTTGTCTAAGCTGTTTTCAGTGGGAAATCACAATATCTTTTTTGGCCCTTACAAAAAAATATAACAATTAAAAGATTACCGTGAAAAAATAAAAAGTCGTTGTAATTTTTTTCACATGAAAGACAGAAGGGTTTTAATAATTGCCTTCGGGAGAATGATGTTATTACAGATGGACAAGAAAGAGAAAGAATAAAACTAAAACTGAGAAGCTCAAAGCATAGTAAACTAATACTCAAAACAGACCAGCCGACTATATACTGTGTAGTGTAAAACCCAATAGCTTGGGCTAACTTCTTTCCACAGAATGTACAAGTGTATGGCTTTTCTCCTGTGTGGGTTCTGATGTGACGAGTTAAAGTACTTTTCTGGGTTAAAGTCTTTTCACAATATGTGCACTTGTATGGCTTTTCTCCTGTGTGGGTTCGAATGTAGTTTGCTAAAGTGTTTTCCCAGGTAAAAGTCATATCACAATACATACACTTGTGTGGCTTTTCTCCTGTGTGGGTTCTAATGGACCAGTTAAACATTTTTTTGGGAAAAGTTAGATTAAAATAGAACCTGTGGGCTTTTTGCCTGTGGGGGTTCAGATGTGGCATTAAAGACTTTTTGGGTAAAAGTCATTAAAATATTTTCCCCTTGTGTGGCTTTTCTCCGTTGGGTTCTGATGTGCTGTGTTAAGATATATTTTAATTGAAATTTTTTAAAACAAAATGTGCATTTGTATGGTCGTTCCCTTATTGCTTGCAAATGTTTTTTTTAAATCACATTGGGGGTGTATGTTTTTCCACCTTGTGAACATTTGTATGGTATAATTTCGGGGTAAAGTCATATCACATATGTCATTTGTATGGCTTTCTCCAGTGTGGATTCCATTTTGTGCTTTTAAAGCCGTGTTAAATTTGTATGTTTTTTCACATTTTGAAACTTGTATGGCCTTTCCCCTGTGTGGACCTCAGTCCCTTTTCACGGCTTTTTCATAAAATAGTTAGTCCACAGATTTCAACAGGGGACACTTTTTTTTTGTACAAACATTCACCCCCCTTTTTGAGCAGTCTGTTACTCTGATTCGTGCCGGTTAGCATCATTATCCCCACTTAAACTCAGGCATAAATTTATAAATGTACCGGGTTGACAGCAGTTTTTGTTCAGTTCTTCTCTTCTGTCGGGGAACCCTTTCCAGGTTTACCTCCCTTCCACTGTTTGATGTCTGCCTGGCTGTTGTACACTTTTTGCGAGAAAATGGCTTAATTCCCCGGACCTAAAAATCGTTTAACGAAAAGGTACATTAGAATCTTCACTACCTTAATGCGCAATTTTTTGTTTGACATTTTACTTTTTCAACTATTTTTTCTTCAGGGTGCACAGTCATCTTTGGCTCTGACCATAATCGGGTTTTTGCTCGGGATATGTTTTCTTCATTAGTTTGCATTGTATAAAAGTCCATATTTTAACTTTAACCTGCAATGAAAGCCCATTTAAAATCCCCCTTTGAAAACGGGGGATTTGTGAAAACATACAGTGAATTTCGCACGTGCCTTTTGGGTTTGACTTCATTGGGAAAAAAAACCTGTCCCAAAGGGATCTTATATTTAGCAGGGACAGTCGCCTCTTGTTTTTCATGAATATCTGCAGGTCCTTAAATTAAAAATACACCCAGGGTCAACATTTCCAATATTATCCGCTGGGTTTTCCCATACCCAGTTTTTTCCCTGCTTGCACGAAGTTCTATAGTTTCCACATCTGTTCGGGATTCCATAGTCTGTGTGGGTTTTGGGCATGTCAGGCAGTCACGCACTGTTTGACAGCTGTGCTGGTTGTTCTGAAAGAACCCTTGTTTTTATTTTGGCTTTGAATGGTTCCCCGGGGCATGTTGGAGAACTGAAGTCATCTGAACATGAACACATTCAGTATATTTCTAGATCAGGGCGACATTTTTGGTTTTATTTAAATTTTGCTTTTTTTAAGGTTTTTCAAAGTTTTTGTGTATGCTGAAAAATTGGAAATATGCAAAGGTTGCTTTTTGGTCCTGCCCCCCTCCATAGTTTGTCCCCCTTGGTCCTCAGAAATAAATCATCACAGAAGAAAAAAAATGAATCTTAGCAGACTTTCTCTTGCAAAAAGTCATCCCCTACACCTGTCTTCAGCAAAGAAATAGCCAAGAGGTGGAACTTTTATTCCCCCCCCCCAAAATGTGAAATTTGAATGATATCAGCATCAACAACTGCAAAGATGTAAATGTAATCCTCCCCAAACTCTCCCATGCCTTCCCCCTCTACCCCAACTCTTGTTATTTATTTATTTTTCAAAAACCACTTCCTGTCATATATGAAAAAATATTTGAATTGTTTGGGAAAAGTTGAACAAAATGGATAAGAATTTTTTTCAGCACAAATAAAATTAGAACTTTTTTAATTTGAATGATTAAAGTCCCTTTACAAAATAATGAATTAGCGACTAGATGGGATTTTTACATACTTTTTAAACGTTTGTTTTAAAAAAATAAGCATCAACCAATGTATTTTGATTTCAATCCAAACACACATGTGTGACATACACATGCACACACACACAAACACCTCGCCCCAAAACCCCAAACCCCACAAAACACCACTACACAAGCTTTTGATAATTAAAAAAACACAAATAATAATTTTTTTCTTTTAAAGCTTGTTTACAAACACTTCACTATTTTAGAAAAAGGGGAAAACAAACGGGAAATATGTCGTATTCTCTTTTCATTTTCTTTCCTTTCCCTTTCCCTTCCCACATCACACACCCAAAACAAAACCACACACCACACACACACACACACACACACACACACACACACACACACCCCCCAAACAAAAAAAAAAAACCCACCCAAAAACACCCACCGTACTTCACACACACACTCATACACGCACAAACAAACAAAAACCCAAACTTTTTCATGGACACAAAACACTCATACACCAAAAACAAACAAACATTTACAGGACAACACACAATACACACACACACACACACCACACACCCACACCCCACACCACACACAACACACACACACAACACACACACACACACAGAACACTTAGTTTAGGCATCAAAATGAAAAAAATTAAAAGGGGGAATAAAGAAAAGTATTATACAACTAAAAGACAAAGACAAGAAACAGACGGGAGTGAAACAAAAAATACCTTTTCCATATTTTCCCCAATGACATTCATCCACAAATGACGGGGGATACACACCCACTCTCAAAATATCCTGAACTTTCAACATAGGTAGAGCCAGGGGTGACTAGTTTTCGGCAATGAACACAATGCACGTCTGAAAAAGGTTTTTTTTTTATTGGAACTGGGCTATGGTTGAAGGGGGTGAAAAAAACTGAGAAAAAAGGTTAAGAAAGTGTTTTTCCTTTTTTTTTAGCTCTTGACGAATTTTTTTTGGATGCTGTCTTTTCATTGGGGTTTTTTTTTCCCATGTTTCACTTTCATCTTATGTGTATTACTTTAAAGATCTGTATATTTTCTTTCATCAAAAGTGTAATATTTCACTATTTGTCTGTCTACCATCTTGTTAACTGGCTATCTTTTTGTTGGTTTGTCTGCTTTTGATTATTGTGCTAGAGCCTTGGGGCCCCCAAAAGGGTGAGATTCAGCGTAGGGAAACTTCCCATCCACCCCTGAAGGTAGCCGCATTCCCAAAAAACCGGAAAAAGCATGCGCTACGCTTGGGGTTTCCATAACAATCAGATGCAACATGATTTTGGTCTTTTTAAAGGCATGTTTTAATCTCCGCTGACTGCTCTGAAGTTGACCTGGGGGATAGAAAAAAAAAAAGCCACCCCTTTAAATTTCCGACAAAAAAAAGGGTTTAATCCCCCAAAAATCATGGACCCCCCGGATATAAGTTGAATGGCTTAACCACGAGATAAGTGTCGTCATCTGTCTTTATGTTTGCCTTTGTTTGTGTTTTTGTCGTGTGTTTGTTTTGTGTGTGAGAGCACCATGTGCATAGCATGCACATGGGTATATACCCTGTGCACATTTTATGTTTGAGGGGTTTTTATATGTGTGTGTGGTGTGTGTGTGTGTGTGTGTCGTCTGGTCGTGCGCGGGGCTGATGTGTGTTTGTGTGTGTGTGTTGTTTTGGGGTGAGCACTCAAATTTCACATTACCACACAGCATCTTTACGAGCGTAACGACTTTTCAAATCTGTTAGACTCTTATTTTGAAACAAGCACACTTTGAGTAGATATATCAACAAAAAAAAAATAATAATTTAACATAATGGCAGTAATGTTTATTCCCATAACAACTAATTACTCTCATTGTCTTCAAGTTTTTTACAGATAGCTCCTTTTAGACAAAAGTCCCAAACAGGTTCGCATTCAAAAACACTTGCACTAAAAAAAGAAAAGTCGCTTATGTTGGTAAAAACATTGTTTATACAGCTGAAAAATGATCACTATTTCCCTGGTTGAATTTCATTTTGATTTTCCTGTTTTTTTCTTTCTCGTATCACTTTTGTGGGTTCTCTCCATCTCTCTCTCTCTCTCTCTCTTCATTTTTTGCCCTTAAGCGATTTTTTTTCCCCCTTTTTGCTTTAGTGTATTTACGTTGGGGCTTTTTTTTTTTCAGGCGTTCATTTGTACAAATATATTCGAAAAGAATATTTATGGTGATCCCGTGCTGTCCGGAATTATACATTTAGTATTATCCTTGAAAACCCCTCTCTCTCTTTCTCCTCTCTCCTCTCTCTCTTCTCCTCTCTCTCTTCCTCACTCCTTCTCTCTCTCTCTCCCCGACCTTAAGAATTGGCTTTCACCCCCCCCCCCTTCTCCTCTTCCTTTTTTTTATTTATGAGTATACGGATTGAGTTTTTTTCATTTTCTCAAATCGCATGAGTTAAAAAAAACGGTGTGACGGTGATCGGCACTGTCTTTAATTATATATTTTAGATTACCCCTGAAACACCTCTCTCCTCTCTCTCTCTCTCCTCTCTCTCTCTCTTTTCTCCCCCCCCCCCCTCCTCTCTCTCTCTCACTATGACCTTATAAATTTGGGTGGTTGTTTTTTTTTTTTTTTTTTTTTTCTTTTTTCTCTTTCTTTTTTCTTTTCTTTCTTTTTTTTAAATTGTTAAAAAGTATGGGTATTTAGGTTTTTTTTAAAATTTTTTTTAATTTTTTTATTTATTTAATTTTTATTATTATTATTATTTTTTATTTATTTTATTTTATATAACAAATTTTTTTGTGAGTAACAAAAAAATGTCCAAGGTGATCGTATTTAGGTTTTTTTTTTTTTACTTAATTAATTTTTTTTATTTATTTATTTCTTTTTTTTTCATACAATTTTTTTGTATGATATCAAAATAAGTTCCAAGTGATCGGTACTGTTTTTGAGAATAATATTTGCACCCTCCTGAAACACACACCACACACCCACACAAAACACACGCACGCCCACGCACAACTCCCCTTCTCTCTTCTTCTCTCTCCTCTCTCCTCTCTTCTCGTTCCTTTCCTTCTCTTCTCCTTCTTTTTTCCCTTTCCCTTAAAAATTCTTTTCCCCTCTCTCTCCTCTCTCTTCTCTCCTCTCTCCTCTCTTCAAACTCTCTCTCCTTCTATTTTTATTTTTTATTTAAAAAAGGGCAATAAACTTTCGATTTTTTAATTTTATTTTGGGGCTTTGTTGACGTACTTGAGCTCCAGTGAATCTCTATTTTAAAACTATTACCACGTGTAACAACTATGTTACATTCTACAAAATGAAGGTGTTCAATTTTATGAACTTTTAATTTTTTCTTCTCTCTCTCTCTCTCTCCCCCTCCCTCTTTCTCTCTCTCTCTCTCTCTCTTCTCTCTCTCTTTTTGTTGTTATTGTGTAGTTGTTACTTTGTTCTTTGTTGGTGATTTGTTTGGTTTTTTTTGCTTGTTAGTTTTTTGTTTTGGGTATGTATGTGTGTGGTATGTTTAAAGGGGGGGAAATGTGTCTTTTTTTTTTTTTTTTTTTTAACGTTGTTTTTGTGTTTGTTTTTTTGGTTTTTTTTTTGTTTTTTGTTTTTTTCCCCCTATGTTAGAATTTTTTTTTCTTCTTTTTGTTTGTTTATTTGGAAGGGGGTTTTTGTCTGCTTTTTTTTGGGTTTTTTTGGGGGTTTAAAAAAAAAAATTTTTTTATCTTTTTTATTGGCTTTTTTTTTTTTTTTTTTTTTTTTTTTTTTGGGGGGGGGGGGGGGGGGGGGGGCTGGGGTATGTTTTTTTTGTCTTTTGTTCGTCTGGGGTTTTTGCTGTTTGTTTGTAGTTTTTTTTTTTTTTTCTTCTTTTTCTCTTTTTTTTTTTAAAAAAAAAGTTTTTTTTCCCCTTTTCTTCTTCTGCTTGAAAAAATGATATGAGCATTTTTTAAAAGTACCCTATGGGCGGGGGCGGTGTAAAAAAGAACATGAAAAACTTATTCATTACCTGAAAAAAAATTGTTTCTATTACTTTTCAAAAGGTAATTTCTTTTTTATGACTTATTGGCTTTTTCCCCCCCCTTTATTTTTTAGAGGTATGGGATTGCATTATTTTATTTTCCATGACATTCAATTTGCATAGCATAATTAATAATGTTTTGTTGATCGTGTGCAGTGAAATTTCTATTTTGTATTATCCCCAAAACACCCCCCCACCCCACCCCCACACACCAAAACCACACAACACACCACCACCACAAACACACACAACAAACACGCTCAAACACACCACACACACATCACCATCACCCAACCCAATTCTCTCCCAAACGACGTATAGTTTTTAAATTTCTTTTGGTTTTTTTTTTTTATTTGTGGGTGTATGGGGATTAAATTTTTTTCTTATATGAAAATAATTGAAACGAGTTAATCTAAAAAGAGTGTTGATGGGATCGCATATGTTTTGGGATTTATATATTGGTTTATCCTGAAATACACACACACACACTCTCTTCTCTCTGTCTTTCCTCTCTCTCTTCCTTTTTCTCTCCCCTCTCTCTCTCTCTCTCCCCCTTTTATCGTCCGCTTTAACATGTATATTTATATGAAGGGTTCATATTTTATATTTTCAATACTTTTTTTGGGTTGCCTCGTACTTAGGTTTTAATGATGCCCATTTCAATTTCTTAATTAGTGAACAAGTATGTGTACCCTTTTTAAAAAGTGAGTGTTTACATTATGATTATTAAGTTTGGTTGTGTTATTTTTTTTGGTTTGTTGTTGCTCTTGTTCTTGTTGTTTTGTTTGTTTTTTTCTCTTTTTTTTTCATCTTTTGTTGGTTTTTTTTTTCCCTTCTCTTTTTTTTGTTTTTTTTTTTTGGTTA
The DNA here is from genome assembly GCA_028751875.1 of Rapana venosa. NCBI lineage: Eukaryota > Metazoa > Mollusca > Gastropoda > Neogastropoda > Muricidae > Rapana > Rapana venosa. The sequence goes on along the minus strand of JAQIHA010000381.1, from coordinate 236 downwards.
GGGTTTTTTTGGGGGGTGGGGTAAGGGTGGGGGTATTCTAGGATTTTCCCTTTTAAATTTCTTGCTTTTTTGGGGGGGGGGTTGCTGGGGGGGGGGGGGGGGGGGGCTTTTAAAAAAGGGTTTTTCCCCTTGTTTTTTTTTTGTGAACTGTATAATATTTGGGGTTTTTATATTAAGATTTTCCCTAAGGGCGGGGACTGGATGTAAAAAACACATGTGTCTTATTTATTATCCTC
>JAQIHA010000380.1:0-14333 GCA_028751875.1 Rapana venosa | reverse complement strand
ACCCCACACCACCCTCAAACCCACCACTACCACCCCACCCCACCCGACCCACAACCACCCACGTACCACAACCACCCACGTACCCACGACCACCCTCCTATACCCTACCCACACCCACCAACCCCCGACCCACACCCTTTACCCCACCCCCCTACCCTCACCCTCACTCCCACCCACCCTAACCCACACCTCCACCTCTCTCCTTCCCCAGCTCCCCTCCCCCTTCCCTCCTCCACCCCCCCCCCCTCCCCCAGACACAGAGCACTAACGGCAGGAATAGTCGGAACTGGCGACGAAACCGGGAGCGCATGTGCACACAGGAGAGCTAGAGGGTCCGTGCTGTCCTGAGGATGTGTAGCAGACCGCGTTTCTGTCCTCACAGGGCAGCGTCTGCTCCTGCTGCTGCTCCTCCTCCTCCTCCTCCTCCACTGACGGGCTGCAGCTGCCTCCTACCTGTCTGGCCTTCGACACTGCCCACACACACATGCACGCACGCACGCACGCTACGGAGTTGTTGTTTTTTTTTAGCACAGTCATAGAAGGGAGTTTATCTACCATAGTCATAGAAGGGGGTTTGTATGCGAGTTTCTATGTCATAGTCATGGAAGGGAGTTTATCTACCATAGTCATAGAAGGGGGTTTGTATGCGAGTTTCTATGTCATAGTCATGGAAGGGAGTTTATCTACCATAGTCATAGAAGGGAGTTGATCATTATGCGAGTTTCTATGTCATAGTCATGGAAGGGAGTTTATCTACCATAGTCATAGAAGGGAGTTGATCATTATGCGAGTTTCTATGTCATAGTCATGGAAGGGAGTTTATCTACCATAGCCATAGAAGGGGGTTTGTATGCGAGTTTCTATGTCATAGTCATGGAAGGGAGTTTATCTACCATAGTCATAGAAGGGGGTTTGTATGCGAGTTTCTATGTCATAGTCATGGAAGGGAGTGTATCTACCATAGCCATAGAAGGGGGTTTGTATGCGAGTTTCTATGTCATAGTCATGGAAGGGAGTGTATCTACCATAGTCATAGAAGGGAGTTGATCATTATGCGAGTTTCTATGTCATAGTCATGGAAGGGAGTTTATCTACCATAGCCATAGAAGGGGGTTTGTATGCGAGTTTCTATGTCATAGTCATGGAAGGGAGTTTATCTACCATAGCCATAGAAGGGGGTTTGTATGCGAGTTTCTATGTCATAGCCATAGAAAGGAGTTTATATGCGAGTTTCTATGGGTTTTTTAATTTATTTATTCTTTTATATCGAGGATAATGGAATAAGAACTCCTGTACTTTTTTACATCCAGTCCCCGTGTGCATGCAGTTTTGTCAGTTTTGTTATCTGTTTCCACCGGCACACAATGAACTACTCTTCCGAAAAGCGGAACAGGATTTAACGTGTGCGCAAGATGTTCTGCATGCGTTCGAACACGGGGCCTCGGTTTATAGTCTCATCCGAAGGACTTTGACACTCAGTTCGATTTTTTGTCAAAGTGGGAAGAGAGGGCGAGGCTGGGAATCGAACCCAGAACCTCACGGTTTACTTGTTGGCAGGCGAACGTCTTAACCATCCTACCACCTTCCTTCTCTATGTCATAGAAGGGAGTTTATATGCGAGTTATTCCTCGACCACCGATTGGTCAGAGGAGACCATATGAGATGAGATGCCGCACGCCAACCTGCCAGTGGATGCTTGAGAACTCTGCCGGAAAGACGCCAGCCGCAGTTCCAGACTTTGGTCAAACTCAAGGCAAGTGGATTGATTTGTTAGCCGATCGCTTTGCATAACGTGTACTTAAACCATACTTTTTATTTACTTGGACTGCCCTTGAAGGCAAATATTACATAATACTCATTAATTGCTGTTTTTTGGTATTTATATTCTATTGTTTGCCCAAAACGTCGCTTGGTTGACAACACCAGCGGAGGGCTTGGTCCCGCCAAAATGACTGACACTGATGTTCGCTCGCCTCTTGCTGGCACTTCAGAAAGCAATTGCGCAGGACAAGCTGAGAATGAGAGAGCAGTTCCAGCAGCTATCAGTCAGCTAACTGAAAAGCTTGATGATAAGTGGAACAAAAGATTCCAATCCTTAGTTGATCTGATAGGTGAACGTGCCAGACCGCATAAGCATCTCGTAGTCAGGCATTTGACAGCGAGTCGGACTCCGAGGAAGAAGCGAAGAGTGCCGAACAGGATGAAGCACACGGCCCATTGACCAATCTTCCACAGGCAGCCTGGGAGGCTGATGTGTTGGAAATTGAGGAAGAAGGGGAGCTTCTTGATAAAGAAGAAGAAAGACTTTGCAATCCCACCATGAAGCTCGCTAATCCTTCCTCTGATCTTTTAGGCCAAGATGTCATGACTGAGTGGGAGAAAGAATACAGAGCGGAAGAGCAGCTTGGTATGAAAGTGCGAGATGATCTTGCTAATTTGGTCAACGGTCGTTTTCAGCGAAAACTTGGGGATGATTTGTTGAAAAAGAGATTTGAGACCCACAGCAGACCTGAGAACTGCAAAGGGTTAGTTGTTCCCACAGTCAACAAAATAATTTGGAAACAACTGCCGAACCCTGCTCAGAAAACTGATCTTAGTTTGGCGCGCACACAGCGCTCCATTGTGAAGGCAGCGATGGGAATTGCCATGCTGAATAACGATTTGCTCTCTCAGCCAATCAGCAGTCCGCAAACTCGAGCAGACGACCCAGCGTGTCAGCGCAAACCCCTTTCCCAGAATGAACGACCTAAATGTTGTGCAGATGGATCCCTATGTTGGGTATTGCCTCGTGTGAACTTTCGGCTCGGAGGCGAATGGTGTTGATGCCGTATCTGAACCCTACTCTGTGACAGGTTTGCAACAACACTGACAGTGTCCCAATAACCAGAACTTGTTTGGTGACAACTTGGCTGCTGCCATCAAAGAAGTGAAAGAACTTGAGCGCATGGGTTTATGGCTCAGTTCCCAAGTGGACAAACGAGGTGGAACTTGGTCTTCCCAGCATGCCTCTAGCAGCAAGAAAAGACCTTTTTTATGGTCACAGAAGTACCACACCAAACCTGTGTGGCAGAACAGACAACGCCAGTTTGACCGCCCTCAGTTTGGCAGAGGTCATGGGAAGGGACGCTCAGGCAGGAACTTCAGTCAGTAACCAAGGTAAGTGAGCTTCATGTGTTGCTGCCTAAAATGATTGAACAACTGGAAAGTGAGGCAGACACATTTGAAGCTGGTACATTGAGGCAATTTGAAGAAGCATGGAAAAGTTATACATCAGATCCTAATATTATCAGCATGATAAAAGGAGCAAAATTTGAGTTTGACTGCCCTCTAGAGGAACTTTCAGTGCTATCTCGTAATCAGCCTAGCCTGAATGTTCAGGAGTGCGAAATTGCCAATAAAGAGATAGAAAAATTGATTGCAAAGAAAGTTATGTCAGTTTGTGAACATGTGCCTGATCAAGTAATATCTTCTGTCTTTACACAACAGAAAAAAGATGGTTCACATAGAATGATTTTAAACTTAAAAGGTTTAAATGAACAAGTCTCATATCATCATTTTAAGATGAATACTTTGAAGACAGCACTCAAGCTCATTACAAAGAACTGTTACATGGCATCAATTGATCTAAAAGATGCATACTATTCTGTACCTGTTCATGACCAATATAAAAAGTTCTTGAGATTTCAGTGGGAAGGTCAGCTGTATGAATTCAATGCTCTTCCAAATGGTTTGGCTTTGGTCCCTCGACAGTTTACCAAATTACTGAAACCAGTTTTTGCATTCCTTAGACAGAAAAGACACATCTCTACATCATTTCTGGATGATTCTTTGCTATCTGGTGACAGTCAGTGGGAATGCGTTGACAATCTCCGGAACATACTCCTTGTTTTCCAAGAGTTAGGATTTGTGGTACACCCAACTAAGTCAGTGTTTGAACCAACCAGAAAAATTCAGTACTTGGGTGTGGTCATAGACTCAGAGTCAATGACAGTAGCACTTACAAAAGAAAGAGTAAAAGAGTATCCAAGATAGCTGCATAAAGCTGAAACATCAGAAGCAGCCCTCAATTCGATCTGTGGCACAGGTTATAGGGAAACTTGTTGCTAGCTTCCCTGTTGTAAAATTTGGACAGCATCATTACTGTGATTTGGAAAACGACAAAAAAGTAGCACTACAGCAAGCTCGTGGAGATTTTGAGCAACCCATGACTTTGTCACCAGGTATCAAATCTGAATTAGATTGGTTTATTCAGAATGTATGTGAAGCTTACAGTGCCATTTACCCTGCTGCACCTGATGTAACAATCATGTCTGATGCCAGTTTGTCAGGTTGGGGATGTGTTTGTGAGGGAGAGCAGTCTGGCGGCCAGTGGCTACCTGTTGAAAAAGAATTTCACATTATCTAGAAATTCAAGCTGCTTTCTTTTCACTGAAATGCTTTTCTAACAAACTTCAAAATAAGCATGTGCGTCTGATGATTGACAATACAACTGCTGTAGCATGCATAAACAATATGGGCACTAGCCACTCTGTTGCATGTAATTCCATCACTCGTGCGGTCTGGGATTGGTGCAGATCCCAGAACATCTGGATCAGTGCAGCACATATTCCTTGTAAGGAGAACACTGTGGCAGATGGAGAGTCGAGGAAAATCAACCTATATGCTGAGTGTTTTCTTGCAGAAATCCCTTTCTGAACTAGAGTTCACACCCTGCATTGACTTGTTTGCTTCCAGGTTGAATACCCAGTTCCCTAGATATGTGTCCTATCGACCAGACCCAGCAGCCACAGCTATTGATGCATTTTCCATTTCTTGGAAAGATATAGACTTCTATGCATTCCCACCTTTCTCTGTCATTCCCAGAGTGTTACAGAAAGTACAACAAGAACAGAGCACAGGGGTTCTGGTGGTTCCAGATTGGCCTACTCAGACATGGTTTCTGGTCGTCCAACGGATGCTAATGATGCCACCCATCCAACTGAGCCGCAGAAAGAATCTTCTACACCTACCCAGTCAACCTCAAGCACTTCATCCGTTGATCGACAAGAAACGCCTCTGGCTGCTGGTCTGCAAGATCTCAGGTGCCGCTTCCAGGCAGAGGGTATGACAAGTGAATCCATTGACTTGGTGAGGTGATGAGTTCATGGAGACCTTCAACAACCAAGGCCTATGACACGTACATCAAACAATGGAAGGAATATGTATCTGCACATAAGATACAACCACCATCGCATGTGCACTTGTGTAATTGTTTAGCAGGGCTGTATAAGAGTGCGGTCAGCCACAGCACTGTTAACCTAGCCTGTAGTGCTGTCTCAGCATATCTTAGTAAATCTGACAGTGCTGCTTTAGGTCAGCACCCAGTAGTATGTAGATTAGTGAAAGGTGTCTTTGAGAATCGCCCTTCATTACCCAGATACACTGAAACCTGGGATGCTGATACAGTGATGGAATACTTGTCAGAGTGGCCAGAGACTGAGAAACTGACCCTCAAATTTACTCTCAGAACTGTGGTACTTTTTGCTTTGCTTTCTGGCCAGAGAGGTCAGACTATTCATAAGTTGTGTGTAGATGATATTAGGCTGCATGAAAGCAAATGTACTATTGTATATAGTTCTCTTCTAATACAGTCAAAACCTGGGTTTCATGTACAGCCTTTGGAAGTTCATACATTTGTAAATGAGAAACTGTGTTTGGTTGAACATTTAAGACAATATATTTTGAGAACCAAAGATTTGAGGAAAACTAATGGGTTGTTTATAACATTTGGGAAACCTCATAAACATGTATCTAGAGACACTGTGTCTAGGTGGATAAAGTGGGTGCTAGAGATGGCAGGGATTGATGTCAGTATATTCTCTGCACACAGCATCAGAAGTGCTAGCACGTCTGCAGCATACAGCCGTAATATTCCTTTGGATGCTATATTGAAAGCAGCAGGTTGGTCAGGAAAAAAGACTTTCAGTCAGTTTTATTGTAAACCTGTTACGGATAAGAGTGAATTGAAAACTATGTCTCAATTTATTCTTGATAAATTCATGAATAAAACATAAAGGCAGAATAACCTGATTGGATTTTCCTTTGTAAATATTGAGTGAACGATATATCGGCTGTTTATGTCACAGCATGTGTTCCCTGACTCTAAAGTCTCATATGGTCTCCTCTGACCAATCGGTGGTCGAGGAATAATTGGAAAATTAAACGAGACTTACCTGGAAGGTGAAGTTTAATTTTGATTATTCCGAGACTATCGATGGGAAGAGGTGATCACATGCCCACCCATCATTGTCTTGAAATAATTGCAGTTCCCTCCCAGGTAAGCAGCTCAGGGAACACACGTGGCTGAAGACTGGCAGGTTCGCGCGCATCTCATCTCACATGATCACCTCTTCCCATCCATAGTCTCGGAATAATCACAATTAAACTTCACCTTCCAGGTAAGTCTCATTTAATTTTCCAATTAATATGTCATAGTCATAGAGGGGAGTTTATATAATAATAATAATGTATGGAATTTTTATATCGCTGAATCTTGTAAAGCAACAAATCAAAGCGCTCAGATACTTTTTTTAAAAAAAGATTTATGCGTGTGTATGCGGTTTTTTTAATTTTGTCATCTTTTCCCACCGGCACACAATGGCTTACTCTTTCGAACAGCGGAATAATAATAATAATAATAATATATGGAATTTATATAGCGCTGAATCTTGTAAAAAACAAACAAATCGAAGCGCTTGCACTCAATCATTTACAGGCATGCAACTCTCCTTAAACATAATGAGCAACAGATTTCAAATCCATGCGCGCGCACTACGCACGCACACCCGTACACACACACACACACACACACACACACACACACACACAAACACACACACACACACACACACGGAACAACACTTAGAAGGTGAAAGATGCTGTTGAAAATTAGGGACAGATATGTGGGGGGAAAGTCTCAGGTAGGAAATAAGTGTGTTTTGAGGCTGGATTTGAAGGAATCAAGTGAAGGCTTTGACAAAGTGAAAGAGGGAGGTCATTCCAGGTGGATGGACCAGAAACCGAGAAGGAGCGACGGCCAACAGTGGTTTGTTTGAATCTGGGTGTTCGAAAGCACAAAGTATCTGCGGCTGAACGAAGGGAACGGGATGGAGTGTACAGGTGAAGACAGTTACAGAGATAAGAGGGTGCAGATTTGTGGAGACATTTGAAACAGAGGGTATTGATTTTATACTCCAGTCTTTGTGAGACAGGCAACCAGTGAAGAGATCGCAGAAGAGGAGTGATGTGTTCAGATTTTTTCTTTCTTAGGACCAGTCGAGCTGCAGAGTTTTGTATGCGTTGAAGAGAGTGGATAGATGATGCTGGTAGGCCAGCCAAAAGAGAATTACAGTAGTCTGAACATGAAATAATAAGAGATGTGACAAGCTTGGAAGTTGCATCAGTGGACAGATACTTGCGAATCGCGCTTATGCGCCGTAATTGATAGTAGCAAGACTGGCAGGTCTGGGTGATGAATTTTTTCATAGAGAGTGTGTTGTCAAGAACTACTCCTAAATACTTCACAGAGTTGGACAAAGGAACTGACGTATTGCCGAATTCTATATGAAGTTTTTGTGATAGAGGAAAGTTTATGTTGGGTCCCTATGAGCATGGCTTCGGTTTTATCGGCAATTTAAGTTGTAACTTGTTCTGAGTCATCCAGTTTTGAATGTCTTGAAAGGCAGTAGGGACATATTTGTCAGGAGGGAAGCAAGTTTTCAACAGTATCGCTGCACTGAAGTTGAGTATCATCGGCATAGAAATGATGATCAATAGGGTGGTTGTTTATTATATGTGAGAGTGAGCAGTGTAGATAGTAAAGAGAACAGGGCCCAGGACTGATCCTGCGGGACTCCAATTCCATTTGACAGGTTCTGATTGAATTTTGTTTACAATAACTTTCATGGAACCGGTCTGTGAGGTATGAAGTAAACCAGGTGAGGGCTGTGCCATTAATACCAAACGTAATTTTGGAGCGAGAAAGAAGAATTGAGTGATCTATGGTATCAAGGCTGCAGATAAGTCAAGAAGAGTGAGGAGGGAGATTTTTCCTGCATCAGAAGCAAGTAGAAGTGTATCTAAAGTAATGGACTAGGGTGGTTTTCGGTGCTGTGGTTGGGCGATAGGCAGACTGAAAAGTGGGAAGAGATCATTGGAATGAAGGTGACTGTTGAGCTGTTTGAGAACAACTTTTTCTAGTACTTTAGAGACAAGGGTAAATTTGAGACAGGCCTAAATTCTTAAGAATGTTGGGATCGAGGTCGTGCTTTTTCAGTAGAGGTTGACTATTGCTGTTTTAAGAGCTGATGGAAAATTTCCTGACTGAAGAGATGAGTTTACTATTTTAGTGATAATAGGCACAAGTTGTGGAAGCATTGTGAGAAAAACAGGAGCAGGTATGGGATCAAGGTCGCATGATTTTATAGTCATTTCCTTCAGAATTGTCATGATTTCTTTTTCACTTGTGGATGGAAGGAAAAGTAGAGGAGTGCCAGTGAACTGGGGGTCAGGAGGTGCAGCTGGAATTGAGTTTGATCAAGTCTGGAGCGTATGTTTCGAACTTTGTCTGAAAAGAAGGCAGAAAATATGGATGGAAGTTCAGACAGGCTGTGGGTGTAAGGCAGAGGAGTTGTTTTTGCAGATCCAATGAGATTTGAGGTGAGGGAAAAAAGAGATTTTATGGATGTAGCACAGAGAATTTGGGAAGAGTAGTAGTCTGTCTTTGCTGAATGGATTAAGAGTTTGACTTTGTTTATTTGTTTTCGGAAAAGCTGTTTGTTGATTTCGGTTTTTGACTTCCGCCACTGCCGTTCTAGTTGTCGGCGTTTGCGCTTCGCTATCAAGATGTCTTGGGTATACCATGGCGCACAGGGTCTGTCAGGGAGGAGAATGAATCAGTAGGAGGTGCATGCTCATCAAGCAGTTGGCGGAGAATAGTGTTATAGTGATCAGAGAGGTCAGTGTGGTCAGAGGTTTGTGAAAAACGTTCGGAAGCTTGGGAAGAGAAGGTATGAATGTCTAAGGCCTTAGATTACGACGAGTAACATATTTCTTCTTTCTGACAGGTTTTGTGATGTTGAGATGGAAAAGAATGGCGGAATGATCAGAATGCAGTTCGTCGGTGACAGAAACAGATGTGACAAGATTGAATGAAGCATTAGTAATCAGCCAGTCTAAAATATGACCAGATCTGTGCGTTGCTTCGTTTACCAGTTGAGAGAGAGAATGGTTGGACAGAGAAAGAGAAAGACGTTTGACATCTGGAGAAGACTGGTTGTCGAAATGGAAGTTGAAGTCACCAAGAATTATAAGTTTAGTGGGAGAGAGGCTGTAGTGGTCGAGGAGTGACTGAATTCTTGGTGAAAAAAGAGAAGATAGTTGTTTTTTACGGCTGGGAGGTGGACGGTAAAGGCAGCAGATAGTAATAGAGTGGCCAGGTAGGTTGAGATTGATTTCACAAACTTCAAAAGATTCATGTGAGAATTGAAGGTTGTGACTGAAAGAAAGAGATGGTTCCAATATGTCTTTGAGAATGATGGCAATCCCACCTCCTCGAGAGAGTCGGGGGAAAGAAATGGTTTTATATCCAGGAGGAGTCAGCTGTTTTATTTTTGGCTCATGGCCATGTGTTTAAGCCAAGTTTCGTGAGGAAGGTTAAGTCAATGTTTTTTTCACAACAGGATTTAACGTGTGCGCAAGATGTTCTGCTAGCGTTCGCACACGAATATATGCGAGTTTTCTATGTCATAGTCATAGAAGGGAGTTTATATGCGAGTTTATATGTCATAGTCATACAAGGGAGTTTATATGCGAGTTTATATGTCATAGTCATACAAGGGAGTTTATATTTTTGATTTATATGTCATTATTCATAAAAGGGAGTTAATATACCATAGTCATAGAAGGGAATTATCTGTCATATGGAAAGGAGTTGATGTGCCATAGTCATAGCAGCGAGTTTATGGGCCATAGTCATAGCAGAGAGTTTATGGGCCATAGTCATAGCAGCGAGTTTATGGGCCATAGTCATAGCAGCGAGTTTATGGGCCATAGTCATAGCAGCGAGTTTATGGGCCAAAGTCATAGCAGGGAGTTTATGAGCTATAGTCATAGAAGGGGGCTTATAATAATAATAATAATAATAATAATAAATGGAATTTATATAGCGCTGTATCTTGCACAGACAAATCAAAGCGCTTGCACTCAACTCATTCTTACACAGTCATGCAACCAATAGCAAGTAATAGTTCTAACAAGTCCAATGCGCGCACGCACGCAAGCACATCAGCAACAACACAACACAGTCATACAACACACACACACAGGAACACACACACATAGGCAACACACATCATACACACGTATACTTTTGGCAGGGGTTATGGGCTTTGAAAAGCGGGGTTTTGCTATAATAACAGGGGAAAAGGGAATTCTAGGTTATGCAATAGTCATTAGGGAGATTAAAGAGTCACAAAAGGGTTTGGGGGAAGATAGAGGGAGGCTTTTCAAATCAGGACCAAAAAACCAGAGAAAGAAACGACGGGCCAAAAGGGATGGGGAATCTAGGTGGGTTTGGGTAGCAACAAGGGGGTTTTGCATAGAAAGGCAGGGGTTACGGGAAACATCCAATAGAGGGTGTTTTGTGGGCATTTGTAACAGGGGTTACTGGATCTTTAGTTTACTTTTGGGCAATCAGCAGGGAGGGCAAAAGCAAGAGGGGGTTAAAGGCTAATTCCTGAACAGGGGGGTTTGGGAAAAGTTGAAGGGGGTATGATGAGCTGCAGAGGGCCCAAAAAATGCAGTATAGGCTAAAGTAAGACCAGGGGGTTTTATGGCGTCATAGACGGGGATTATGGGCTATATCATACCCGGGGGTTTATGGGCCATAGTCATACAGGGGTTTATGGGCCATAGCAACAGGGGTTTATCCCCCGTCCATAAGAAGGTAAGGTATAGGGCTCCCCGTTTTGGCCCAAGCATAGCAGGGGGTTTGGGCCCATAGCCCAAAAGCAGGGGGTTATGGCTATAGTCAAAAGCAGGGGTTTTTTTTGGGGGTTTCCATAGTCATAGCAGGGGTTTATGGGCCATAGGGTCTTACCCAGTTTATGGGTAAGTAAGGCGGGGTTTTTGGCCCAGCAATAGTGCAGGGGTTTGGGCCATAAGTCATGAAAGGGAATTTGGTCATCCCTGTTTCTAGCGATTTTTATTTATAGTCATATCATTTATGTAAGTCATACGGGCAGTTAATCTATAGTCATACAGGGGTTTATCATACCAAAACAATATAGGAAATTATATCATAGCGGGGTTTAATCTATAGCTTTAACCGGTTATCCTATGTCATATCCAGGTTTCTATTATCTTTGCTTATCAACAAGCGCACACAATACATCCCCTCGTCTTAAACCATCTCATCACCACCATCACACCCCTAATCATCACTATCATCATCACCATAATCACATCATCAACCAGCCGCCCGGCGTAGTGGTTAGCGCCTTGGGTTACGGACTGGAAGGTCCGGTTCGTTTCCCATTAGAGTCATGGGGATTTTTCGGACTCCGGCCGGCTCCTACCCAGAGTGAGTGTGCTGTGGGTCAGTGGGAGACGGGGACCACACAGTCGAGCTTCATCGACTTAACGGACGCGAGTTTGAGAGTGTTGCCAAATTACCTGACCAGCACTGCAGGTGTCTGTACCCTTTCGGCCCGGGGGTTTACGCCGGCATATATTATGATAGTAAGCGTAGAGTCAACCCTGTCAAGTATTCTCAAACAAAAGCATTCACAGCAGCATATTACGTCATCCTCATTGTCAGTGATCATCATTCAATCAAAAAAAAAAGCCTCGGATTCGGTGGTCCCAGATGCTCTGGTCTCATGGTGACCTCAGATTTGGTTTGCCCATACACTTCTATGCCTGTGGCGAGTTTGTGTCAAAGCCTTTGGGGTTGGGGTTCGCGGGGGACGTTCGTTGGAGGGACGCTGTGGTGGTTCCACCTCGGTGGGCAACTCACTCAGTCTGGCTCCGCGATGAGCTAATACTGTGGTTATAGGGGGCTTAGTAGGTGGTGTCCTGCGTATGTTAGCTCAGAAGAGGCACCACTGAACACCACCAAAGTGACCCAGCAGCAGTGCAGGGCCCCTCGGGCCGGTGGCCCCACGCGGCCTGATAGTGATAGGGGCCCTGTGGAATTCCGGCCCTGGGGATGAGACAACGAGTCTGGGTATGGCTGTGGCGGGGAGATTGGAATGAGCGGCGTGGGAACAGCAGGACGGGGGACATCACAGAATATGAGGCAAAAGACAAAAAACCAACAACAAAAAACACCCAACCCAACCCCCCCCCCCCCTCAAATCAAATCATCATCATCACCACCACCATCATCATCTGGGGTGGGGGCGGGGGGGGGGGGGGTGAGGGGTGAGGGGGTGAGGGGGAGAAAGTGCGGGTGTACTGACGACAGAGGCCAGAGCAAGGGTCCAAAGTGGAGATCCCGAGTTGGCAGCCACACACCCCGCTCTGACACTTGGCACCCAGAGTACACAGGCTGGCTGAGGTGACGTTGCACCTCTCACCCGCCTTCAGTCCTGGAACCACACACACCACACACACACACACACAAAAACACAACAAACACACACACACAACACACACACACATACACACACAACAACATACATACCATTTCCACAACCACAAAACACAAAACCTCAAAAAAACAAAAGATAATAATCCTCCCACAAACACCCCAACCCGGCCACCCATAAAAACACCCCACCAAAATTCACCAAACCAACCACACCAGGGGCCCCATCAACTTCATCAAGCCCCACAACACACACACCAAAATCATTAAAAAAATCCATAAAAAACCAAAAACCCCTCCACCCACACCTCCCCCACCAAAGTTAATTTGCGTGATAAAAACCCCCAAAACACAAACATACTTTTAAACCGCAAAAATTTTAAATAATCCCCACATAACCCCCACCCTCACAACATAAGGACCACCTAATGCTCCAAGGCCAACCAGCCCCCAGGGCGCAGCACATAAGGACTGTGCGAGTCAAGCCTCCTAGTCAGAGTCATAGTCGATCACTAAAGACTCAGCTGTAAAGTGGAATTCCATGAGTGGGAAAGAAAGCCACTGGTCATACAGCCTCTCACTTTGCTGTTGTTGCCCCCAGCGTCAATGGTTTAATCAAGAACTGTGATAAACCCCAGGCGCACATACACATACATACATACATACATACATACACACGCACACACATACATACATACCCTACATACATACAAAACACACCCAAAACCCACACACACAAAATACATACACACGCCCACACACACATACATCATACACACGCCCACACACACATACAACACATACATACATACACACGCAGACGCACACACATACATGCGCACACACAAAAACCATACACACACATACATACACACGCGCACACACAACATACATACATACATACATACATCATACACAAGCACACACTTACACACATACTACAACACACGCCCACAAAAAACGTATACATACACACAAGCAGACACACACATACACACACATACATACACACCGCACACACACAAAATACATACAACCCACCACAATACAAAACATGCATAATACATAAAAACATACATACATACATACACACGCAGACGCACACGCATAAAATGCGCACACACACACATACACACCATACATACACACGCCACACAAATAAAAAACATACATACATACATACAGCATACATACATACAAAAGCACACACCACACATAATACATACACACGGAACCCACACACTATACATACACACAACACACACACACATACACACATACATACACTCGCGCACAACAACACATACATACATACATACATACGCCCCCCCACAAAATACATCACACGCACAAACACACATACATGCAACACACAACCCTACACACACCCACACATACATACATACATACACACGACCCCACACACACAATACATGCGCACACACACACATACACACATATACATACACACGCCCCCACACACATACATATACCACACCCAACGCACACATACATACAACACGCAGACGTTCACACACACATACACACATACATGCACACAACATACACCACAACATACACACCGCCACACACACAACATACATACCCCCCCACAAATACAGCACACGCGCACCCACTACATACAAACACACGCCCCCACACATACATACACACAAGACACACACACACACAAACACAAAAAACA
>JAQIHA010000379.1:5000-14322 GCA_028751875.1 Rapana venosa | reverse complement strand
ACAAACCAACCTAGGTCCCACCGGACAAAACATTCAGTTGGGCATGGAGATCAGTGCCGAGACAACAAAACTCATGACAAACCCAAGTCCCAGCCAATCACTACCAAGATCAAAGTCAGTGGAAAAAGAACTTGAGGTTGTAGATCACTTCAAGTACCTTGAAGCTTATATTAGTGAAGAAGTTTCAAAAACCGAAATCCTTGCAAGAGCTGCACAATAAATAGCAGCAATGGCAAAGCTCAAGACTATCTGGAAAGACTGAAACATCCCTCTCAGGACCAAGGTCAAGCTACTGCATGCACTAGTCATCTCTACATATCTGTATGCGTGCGAATCCTGGACATTGAATGCAGCTCTACAAAGGAGGGTCCAGGCTCTAGAAAAGAGATGCCTCAGAAGACTCCTTGGCATTTCATACATGGACCACACTACCAACAACGGAGTCCTACAAATCATCACCCAACAAGTAAAGCACTACGAAAACCTGCTGACCACAGTCAAGAAATGGAAGCTCATTCCACAAAGCTATCAGCACCCCCCCCCCCCCCCTCACTCACTCTTTACAATTCTAAATTGTAATATCTGACAGTTGACAGTAAAATTGACACTGTTGTTCCTACTGTCCCATTATTAACACCACATTTCAATGAGACACCATGTAACCACACTGGTCAGCCACCAACAACAGCCTCTCTTCCATAACAAACGTCCTATAGAACACGACACTTTAATTCTGCTGACCACAATGCACGTGCACACCATTAATTTTATTCAGCCAGTCTGTGAAAAGCCAAGGTGTGTAGAGCTTATCCATCAGCAGCTGTCAGTCACAGTCAATGGCTTATGTGTGTGTGTGTGCCCCCCTTCTTCCCTGATACTCTGTGCCTTTTCCCAGGCTATCAGAGGCAGACAGGAGTGCCAGTGTGAGGGAGAAACCTGTCTGACAGCGTGTGTGTGTGGGGGGGGGGGGGGGGGGGGCTTAGCATTGTGGTTTCTCTGCTAGAGGGGTTGTCATGCATGTGAAGTGAAAATAGGTGAACATGGTCACCCAAGCATGCAGAGAAAATGATATGAGTAAACAGTAGAAAGTACAAACAAGGATGGGGTCGGGTTGTGTTAGGCTTGCTTTCTTTGTGTTTCTATCTTTCTTTCCTTGTTTATGCTGTATCTATTTGTCTGCTTGTAGTTGTATCTGTTCCGTTTATGTTCTTCCTTCCTTTCTTTCTTTGTTTCTTTCTTTCTTCCTTTGTTTCTTTCTTTTTTTCCATTTGTTTTGTCATCTTTATTTTTTTTATCTTGTTCTTTTGTTCTGTCTGTTCCTCTGTATGTATGTAGCGCTATATAAGTTCCATACATTATTATTATTATTATTATTATTATTATTATTTCTTTCTGTCTTTCTTCTAAGGCACATCTGTGCAGTTTCCCAGGCTATCAGAGGCAGACAAGAGTGCCAGTGTGAGAGAGAAACATGTCTGACAGTGTGTTGAGGGAGGGAGGATTTCGATTTCTCTGCTAGAATAGGTATTATGCTGATGAAGGTAAAGTAGGAGAGAATGTCCATTGAGGCTTAAAATGTCATGCAAATACACAGAATGGGAATACATAAAGAGGAAAGGGGGAATTCTTTTGAGCTCTTGTTCTTATTATTTTCCTTTCTGATTTTCTGTCTGTCTTTTCCTTTGCATCACATGTCTCTTATGTAGGAAACAGTATTGTCAATGTTTTACATTATGCAAACATCTCACAATGAAAATCAAGTGTACATCATTAGCTGTCCTAAGTACCTGTTTTAGAGTGTCTGTTTGTATATATTCGTGGTTGCTGATTGTTGAATGTTCCAAAGCTTTGATATGCATGATGTTTTATTATGCATGTACAATCATTCCTCAAAGGTATCAGCCCCCACATCTTTACAATGTGTACATTGTTGCATCTAAAAGTTGACAGTAGCATTAACACTAATGAAACAACTCTCCCATTATTGAACACCAAATTTCCACCAGACACCATGTAATCATACTAATCAGCCACCCTCAACAGCCTCTCTTCCATAACAAACGTTCTATACAACACAACACTTCCATTCTGCTGAGCACAATGCACGTGCAAACTGTCGATTCTGTTCAGCCAGTCTGTGAAAAGCCAAGGTGTGTAGAGCTTATCCATCAGCAGCTGTCAGTCACAGTCAATGGCTTGTGTGTGTGTGCTTCCCTTCTTCCCTGATATGTCTGTGCCTTTTCCCAGGCTATCAGAGGCAGACGGGAGTTATGCTGTGAGAGAGAAACCTGTCTGACAGTGTGTTGGGGCAAGTGAGCATTGTGGTTTCTCTGCTAGAGTGAGTGCCATGCATATAAAGATATACTTGGGGAGAATGGCCATGCAAGCAAGCATTCAGAGAAAATGATATGAGTAAACAGTGGAAAGTGCGAGCATGGATGGGGTTGGGTTGTCTTAGGCTTGCTTTCCTTGTGTTGCTGTCTTTCTTTCCTTTTTTATGCTGTGTCTGTTTGTCTGCTTGTATGTTTCTGTTTCGTCTTTGTTATTCCTTCCTTTCTTTCTTTCTTTCTTTCTTTTTCTTCTTTCTTTCTATTATATGTCTTTCTTTCTGCCTTCTTTCTTTCTTTCCTTCCTTCATTTCTCTCTCTCGTTCTTTCTTTCTGTCCTTCTTCTTTCTTCCCTGATACCTCTGTGCAGTTTTCCAGGCTATCAGAGGCAGACAGGAGTGCCACTGTGAGAGAAACCTGTCTGACAGTGTGTTGGGAGAAGTGAGCATTGTGGTTTTCCCTGCTAGAGTGATTGCTATGCTGATGAAGTTAGAGTAGGAGTGAATGTCCATTGAGGCTAAAATGTCATGCAAATAGACTGATTGGGAATACATAAAGAGGAAAAACGGTATTCTTGTGAGTTCTTGTTCTTATTTTTTTCCTGTCTGATTGTCTGTATGTCTTCTACTCTGCATTGTGTGTCGTTTATGTAGGAAACACTATCTCCAATGTTTTACATTATGCAAACATCTCAAACTGAAAATCAAGTGTACATAATTCGCTGTCCTAAGTACCTATTTTAGAATGTCTGGTTGTATGTATATTATATGGTTGCTGATTGTTGAATGTCCCAAAGCTTTGATGTGCATAATGTTTTATTCTACATGTAAAATAATTCTGCAAAGGTATCAGCCCCCACCTCTTTACAATGTGCACATTGTATCATCTTATATTTGACAGTAGCATTGGCACCATTGTTCCCACTTTCCTATTGTTAACACCAGATCTCCATCAGACACAATGTCATAACACTAATCAGCCACCCCCAACAGCCTTTCTTCCATAACAAACGTCCTATACAGCACAACACTTCCATTTTGATGAGCACAATGCACGTGCAAAATGTCAATTCTGTTCAGCCAGTCTGTGAAAAGCCAAGGCGTGTAGAGCTTATCCATCAGCAGCTGTCAGTCACAGTCAATGGCTTGTGTGTGTGTGCTTCCCTTCTTCCCTGATACGTCTGTGCCATTTCCCAGGCTATCAGAGGCAGACAGGAGTGCCAGTGTGAAAGAGAAACCTGTCTGACAGTGTGTTGGGGGAAGTGAGCATTGTGGTTTTCCCTGCTAGAGTGATTGTCTTGCATATAAAGTGAGAATAGGTGAAAATGGCCATGCAAGCATGCAGAGAAAATGATATGAGTAAACAGTAGAAAGTACGAACAGGGATGGGGGTGGGTTGTCTTAGGCTTGCTTTCTTTGTGTTGCTGCCTTTCTTTTCTTTTTATACTGTGTCTGCTTGTTTGCCTGTAGTTGTTTTTGTTGTGTTTCTGTTGTTTTTTTCCTTCTTTCTTGCTTTTGTCCGGTTTTTTTTTATTCTTTCTTTCTTTCTTTCTTTGTATCTTTTTTATTTTGTTCTGTCTGTTCATCTGTATGTACATAATTCTGTCTTTCTTCTCTGACACATCTGTGCAGTTTCCCAGGCTATCAGAGGCAGACAGGAGTGCCAGTGTGAGAGAGAAACCTGTCTGACTGTGTGTGTGGTGGTGGGGGGGGGAGCATTGTGGTTCCTCTGCTAGAGGGGTTGTCATGCATGTGAAGAGAAAATAGGTAAACATAGTCACCCAAGCATACAGTGAAAATGATATGAGTAAACAGTAGAAAGTACGAACAAGGATGGGGTCGGGTTGTGTTAGGCTTGCTTTCTTTGTGTTGCTGTCTTTGTTTCCTTGTTTATGCTGTGTCTGTTTGTCTGCTTGTAGTTGTTTCTTTTTCATTTGTGTTCTTTCTTTCTTTCTTTCTTCCTTTCTTTCTTTCTTTTGTCCCTTTGTTTTTTCTGTCTTTCTTTTTATCTTTGTTCTTTTGTGCTGTCTGTTCATCTGTATGTAAATAATTATTTCTGTCTTTCTCTCTTCTATGACACATATGTGCAGTTTCCCAGGCTATCAGAGGCAGACAGGAGTGCCAGTGTGAGAGAGAAACCTGTCTGACAGTGTGTTGGGAGAAGTGAGCATTGTGGTTTTCCCTGCTAGAGTGATTTCTATGCTGATGAAGTTAGAGTAGGAGAAAATGTCCATTGAGGCTAAAATGCAATGCAAATAGACTGAATGGGAATACATAAAGAGGAAAAGGGGTATTCTTTTGAGCTCTTGTTCTTATTTTTTCCTGTATGATCGTCTGTATATCTTCTACTCTGCATTCTGTGTCGCTTATGTAGAAAATACTATCTCCAATGTTTTACATTATGCAAACATCTCAAAATGAAAATCAAGTGTACATCATTTGCTGTCCTAAGCACCTGTTTTGAAGTGTTTGTTTGTATATATCTATGATTGCTGATTGTTGAATGTCTCAGACCTGTGATGTGCATAATGTTTTATTCTACATGTAAAATAATTCCACAAAGGTATCAGCCCCCACCTTTTTACAATGCGTACATTGTTGCATCTTACATGACATCAGCATTGGCACCATTGTTCCGACTTTCCCATTGTTAACACCAGATTTCCATCAGACACAATGTCATAACACCAATCAGCCACCAACAACAGCCACTCTTCCATAATAAGCGTCCTATATAACACAACGCTTCCATTTTGCTGAACACAATGCACGTGCAAACCGTCAATTCTGTTTAGCCAGTCTGTGAAAAGCCAAGGTGTGTAGAGCTTATCCATCGGCAGCTGTCAGTCACAGTCAATGGCTTGTGTGTGTGCATCCCTTCTTCCCTGACACCTCTGTGCCTTTTCCAAGGCTATCAGAGGCAGACAGGAGTGCCAGTGTGAGAGAGAAACCTGTCTGACAGTGTGTTGGGGGAAGTGAGCATTGTGGCTTCTATGCTAGAGTGATTGTCTTGCATATAAAGTGAGAATAGGTGAAAATGGCCATGCAAGCATGCAGAGAAAATGATATGAGTAAACAGTGGAAAGTGCGAGCATGGATGGGGTTGGGTTGTCTTAGGCTTGCTTTCTTTGTGTTGCTGCCTTTCTTTTCTTTTTATACTGTGTCTGCTTGTCTGCCTGTAGTTGTTTTTGTTGTGTTTCTGTTTATTCTTTCTCTTTCTTTTTTCTTTTGTCCCTTTGTTTTATTCTTTCTTTCTTTCTTTTTATCTTTTTTCTTTTGTTCTGTCTGTTCATCTGTATGTAAATAATTCTTTCTTTCTTCCCTGACACATCTGTGCAGTTTCCCAGGCTATCAGATGCAGACAAGAGTGCCAGTGTGAGAGAGAAACATTTCTGATGTTGGGGTGATTGTGGTGGTGGTGAGCATTTTGATTTCTCTGCTAGAGTGGGTATTATGCCGATGAAGGTAAAGTAGGAGAGAATATCCATTGAGGCTTAAAATGCCATACAAATAGACTGAATGGGAATACATAAAGAGGAAAAGGGGTATTCTTTTGAGCTCTTGTTCTCATTTTTTCCTTTCTGTTTTTGCGTGTCTTTTCCTCAGCATTGTGTGTCTCTGATATAGAAAACACTATCTTCAATGTTTTACCTTTTCGCTCATTTCCTGTATACCTCCACTACAGGCACATGAGAAACCGCATGCAGCCTACTGCCAGTTCGTGCCTAGCCACCTTACTGACCAGACGTGTTATCATATCACCTCTCGCTGTGTCCTCCACAACGCCCATCACTATCAGGAATATGAGCATTAGCTATAATACAGTTCTAGTCCCAGCCTTTCTTGGTTTCTTTTGAATTGTGTTTAAAACTGTTTGCTTTTTATCATCACCTGTTTTTGGTTTGTTTTGTAGTGCTGGTGAAATACTGTGTATTGTGTATAAGTTTTCTGAGGGGAAAAATTGAGGTCTATGCTGCTGATTACTCTAGTGACCAGGAATTCGTGATGGATTGGTCTTATGAAGAAGAACCACAAGCTGCCATTTCTACTGAAAGGGAACCATCTCTCCAAGATATTTTGACAACAATCCAAAAACTCTCTAGAAGAATGGAAAGTTTGGAAAGAAGTGCACCGCACTCCGGGAAGGGAAAAATGAGCGCTGGCTCAGACAAAGAACCCCTTGTGGAAAATGAAGGGAAAAGAAAGAAGGCAGGCAGCAATTCAGAAACTGTTACTGACAATGTTTCTGATGAGAGGGCAGAGGAGCTGGAGAAAGAACTGATGGCAGAAACTACAGAGGATGAGGATAAAGATGAGGACATTTTCGCCAAAGTGGCATCATCCTTTGATGATAATGAGGAAAAAGGGCCACCCGTTTTAAAAAACTGGCAAAGCTGCTTGAGTCCAGATTTGGATCTAAACTCCCAGACAGGAAACTGAGGGAAAAACTTACCAAGTACCCTATTCCCGAAAACTGTTCTTACCTGGGCATTCCCCAAACAAACTAGGAAGGGTTTTTTTCCGTTCTCAAGCCCTTCTCACGAAAGACAGATGTCAGGATGGCAAATACACAAAAAACCCTGTCAAAAGCTGCCATAGCGATGACGCTCTGCACTGACCGACTTCTGAAGGTAAGAGATACCATCTCAGGGCAGGATGCAGCTTAAGTACCCGTGAACTGACCGGATGCATAGCCCATCTTTCAGATGCCCTAGCCCTTGCAGGTCATGCCAACCATGACCTGTCCCAGAAACAGAGAGAAATGCACCGACCCTGCCTACCCCGTGAACTCTCTGGCATATGAGCACCGCATGTTGCCATGACACCAGAACTACTGTACGGCGCCGAGTTTCATAAAGCATTGAAAGAAGTACAGGAGTCCCAGAAACTCGGTCAGCCCCCACCTCTTTACAATGTGTACATTGTAGCATCTGAAAGTTGACAGTAACATAAACACTATTGAAACAACTCCCCCATTATGGAACACCAACTTTCCATCAGACACCATGTAATCACACTAATCAGCCACCCACAACAGCGTCTCTTCAATAGCAAACGTTCTAAAGAACACAACACTTTTATTCTGCTGAGCACAATGCACGTGCAAACCGTCAATTCTGTTCAGCCAGTCTGTGAAAAGCCAAGGTGTGTAGAGCTTATCCATCAGCAGCTGTCAGTCACAGTCAGTGGCTTGTGTGTGTGCTTCCCTTCTTCTCTGATGCCTCTGCAATTTCCTTGGCTATCAGAGGCAGAAGGATTGCTAGTGTGAGAGAGAAACCTGTCTGGTAGTGTGTGTGTGGTGGGCAGGGAGGGGGGGGGGGTCGTTTTAACATTGTGGTTCTCTGTTAGAGTGATTGTCATGCATATGAAGTGAGAATAGGTGAAAATAGTCATCCAAGCATGCACAGAAAATGATATGACTAAAAAGCAAAAAGTACTAACAGGGATGGGGTGGGTTGTCTTAGGCATTCTTTCTTTCATGTTGCTGTCTTTTTTCCCCTTTTTTATGCTGTGTCTGTTTGCTCGTAGTTGTTTCCCTTTTCTTTCTTTTCTTTCTTACTATCTCTCTCTCTCTCTCTTTTCTCTCTCTTCTCTCTTTTGTTCTTTCTTTCTCTCTCTCTTTCTTTCTCTCTCTCTTTCTTTCTTTCTTTCTTTCTTTCTTTACTTCTTTTTTTCTTTCTTTCTTCCCTGACACCTCTGTGTAATTTCTCAGGCTATCAGAGGCAGACAAGAGTGCCTCTGTCTTTCTGTTTCCTTCTGTCTTCTTTTTTTGTTTCTTTCTCTTTTCATAGTGTATGTCTAGTACATAAACTAATAATAAATTCTCCTTACTTTTGTTCATATAATGTATTTATTTTTTGAAAGAGCACAATGGGATGAAAAGAATGTGAATATCAGGACTATAAAAAAAAATCCTTCCATAATTATATCCCTAAGACGCACAAACGAATGACTTAGAGAATGAGTCATATAGCCCTGAAGACAATAATATGTACATGTTACTGAAGAAAACAGTAGATAAGTTAGTTGTCCAAATAGTGCTCAGGTATGTTTTGACCATCTGTTTAGTTTTGAGATACCAAGATTAGTCATTGCTAACAGAAATATCAACAAATCAACCTCGGTGACAAATTTGTTTTACA
The DNA here is from genome assembly GCA_028751875.1 of Rapana venosa. Classification (NCBI taxonomy): domain Eukaryota; kingdom Metazoa; phylum Mollusca; class Gastropoda; order Neogastropoda; family Muricidae; genus Rapana; species Rapana venosa. The sequence continues at coordinate 5,853 of JAQIHA010000379.1, read as the reverse complement.
TTTCACACGTGACTCTAGGATCTTTCCCTTCCTCCCTCCCTCCCTTCCCTCTCTCTCTCCCCTCTCTCTCTCTCTCTCTCTCTCTCTCTCTCTCTCTCTCTCTCTCTCTCCCCTCTCTCTCTCTCTCTCTCTCCCAGAGCTAAAACATTTACCAGAAACCCTGTACAAATCTTCAAGCTCCTGAGAGCTACAATACACCAACTGATTTTGTGTTTCTCAAAACAAGTCAACACTTAACCCACTTAGTTTTACGTTCCTATAGTGATAGCTCTAAGGTTAACCAATGGAGACATGTTGGGTGGTATTCATCCGGGATTTTTTTTTCCATCACCATTTATGTAGCCGCATTCCGAATTCGGGAATAACCCAGCTATCTAACTTTGCCCTTTTCACTACCACATCTTCTTTACTTGATAGCTAGTTTCCCAGGGGATTGCTCTTGTCACCAAACACGCTAGGGAGAAGGCTCCTCTATCACCACTATTTCCTAAGGGTGGTGGTGGGGGGGGGGGGGTTGTCGAAGGACAAAACGTGGGTTTTATTTTTGTGGTGGTTTTTTTTTAGAGTGGTGGTGGGTTTTTTGTTTTGGAGGGGATGGGGGTGGGTGTGGGGGCTATTGTTCTGAAACACTGGCTTTGTTCTCCTGAGATACATTGATAACAACAATCACATGATGCAGAGAGAGAGACACAGAGAGAGAGAGACAGAGAGAGAGAGATAGAGAGAGAGAAAGAGAGAAACAGAGAGAGAGAGAGAGAGAGGGGGAGAGAGACAAGGAGATGGGGAGAGAAAAAGATAGAAAGATTGAGATATATATGGTTAGAGAGAGACGGGGAGAGAGATGGGTAGAGAC
>JAQIHA010000378.1:12500-14313 GCA_028751875.1 Rapana venosa | reverse complement strand
CCCCCCTCTCCTCTCCCCCCCTCTCCCCTCCCCGCCCTCCTCCCCCCCCCTCTCTCCCCCCCTTCTCCCCCCCTCTCTCACCCCCCTCCTCCTCTCCCCCCCTTTCCCTTCCCCCTTCTCCCCCCCCCTCTCTCTCTCCCCCCCTCTCCCCCTCTCCCCCCCTCTCCTCCCCCCCCTCTCTACCCCCCCTTCTCTCTCTCCTCTCTCTCTCTCTCTCTCCTCTCCTCTCTCTCTCCCTCCTTTTTAGCGGCTGCATACATTCTCCAGTTTCCCGCCAAGGCAAAGTGTATGCAAGGCAGGGCGTTCAACTGCACCCAACCAAACGGAGCAGCGGCAATGTGCGCGTGTGTCTGAAATAACAACCCGCCTCGCTCTGACTGACCGCACGGAGATATGCAATTACCGCCCCCCCCCCCCCCCCCCCCCCCCCCATCACACACACACACACACACACATTAGCTGGGGAAAGGGATTTCTCTGACCACTGAACTACACACACACACACACACACATAATATTCCAAAAGCGCTACTTGAAGAGTAGAGCACACGTTTGCTGGGGGGAGGGGGAGAGGAGGGAGGCCCATTGCAGGCAGAAATTGTCAGTAACACCCCAAGAATGCCTAGTATTTTCTAACGTTTTGTTCCTGTACCTTTTATTATGTAAAGTATAAAGTGAGAGAATGGATGATATATTTGGGTGAATCATTTGTTTAAATGTTTTATGTTTTAAAAAAAAATTTCTTAAAACATTTTTTTTTTACCAAAAGTGACTGCCTGTGTGTGTGTGTGCAGGTGTGTATGAGTGGTGTGTGTGTGTGTGGGGCTTTGTATGTATGTTTCTGTAATTTGTATTTTCCCATGTATTATTTTATGGGTTTTTCCTCTTTTTACTGGTTTAATTTAATGGTAAAGATTGCAATAATGTAGAATCTCAGTATTATCATAAAAAAATTGTTCTTAGATAGATGGCTTGATTAAAAAGAGCAAATGGGTTGCTTATTCAATATACCATCTGGAAATAAACATTTGACTTGACTTGACACACACGTGATTATTTTATTTTATTGGTTTACATCGAGGATAATGGAATAAGCACTTATGTGCTTTTCTACATACAGTCCCCGTGTGTATGCAGTTTTGTAAATTCTGTCATCTGTTCCCACCGGCACACAATGGCCTACTCTTACCAAAAGCGGAACAGGATTTAAGTGTGCTTAAGATGTTCTGGTGCGTTCGCACACGGGGCCTCGGTTTATAGTCTCATCGGAAAGACTTTGGGGAGAGTGGAGTCTGAAACTGATTGTAACTCCAGGGAAAATACCCCTTGAACGGGAATCGAACCCCGGTTTTGTGAGATTGGGAACGCAAAGGTTCTGACCACTAGGCATCCCCCCCCCTTCCACCCTGTGTGTGTGTGTGTGTGTGTGTGTGTGTGCGTTTTGCGTGTGTGTTTGGTGTGTTGTGCATGAGTATAATCAAAATGATGTTGATGGTGATGTGTACGTTTTTGAGAATTATAATTTAGTAGTATTTCTGAAACACACACACACACACATACACACACACACACACACACACACACACACACACAAAACACACACACACACACACACACGCACACACACACACACACACCTCTCCCCTTTTCTCTCTCTCTCTCTCACTCCTCTCTCTCATCTCCTTCCCTCCCTCTTCCTCTCTCTCTCTCTCTCTCTCTCTCTCCCTCTCTCTCTCCTTTATTGTTTTGCTATAGTTATAGTTGTTGTGTATCCTGATGAAGGACGTATTCATACTTTATATTTTCAATATTA
>JAQIHA010000378.1:0-7500 GCA_028751875.1 Rapana venosa | reverse complement strand
TTAGGTCAGCAGCCACCCCAATACCACTGGCTCTCAAATCGTCTCTAGCTCTTTATCACGCAGAACAGCCATCTTGTCAGTCCAGCGGCAAAACTGGACAAGTATGGGCCGGGGTTCCTCACTGCGAGGGCGAGGTCTGCCGATGCGGAATGCCCTAGCAATGTCTGTATGTTGCCAGCTGGGTGAAGCTGAATGACTGGTCAGCACATCTACAATCACTTCACTTGTCACGTGTTCATCTTCCCACCTTTGCTCCTCAACACCAATAAGTCTTTCCGATGAGACTATAAACCGAGGCCCCGTGTGCGAACGCATCTTGCGCATGCGTTAAATCCTGTTCCGCTTTTCGGAAGAGTAGGCCATTGTGTGCTGGTGGAAACAGATGACAAAATTTACAAAACCGCATACACACGGGGACTGGATGTAAAAAAGCACGAGTGCTTATTCCATTATCCTCGATATAAAAGAATAAATAAATAAATAAACCTGAGGTTAAGAGAATAATAATAATAATAATAATAATAATAAATAATAAATTGAATTTATGTAGCGCTGTATCTTGCACAGACAAATCAAAGCGCTTGCACTCAACTCATTCTTACAGTCATACAACCAACAGCAAGTAACTGTTCCAACAAGTCCAAATGCACACACACACACACCAACACACACACACACACACACACCACACACACACACACAGGTTTAAACACTTTGGCAGGGTGATGGAATTTTTGGCTGTTGAAAAGCAGGGACAGCTATGAAATGAAACAGGAGAGGAAATTCTTAGGTTTGAAACAAATATGTCTTGAGGCCGGATTTAAAAGTGTCACAAGAAGGCCTTTGGCGAAGAGAGATAGGGAGGCCATTCCAAATCGATGGACCAGAAACAGAGAAAGAGATCCTGTCAGTAGACTCCAGTTTCTTTTCAAGCGCCTCTATCCTGTCTGACATTAATGCTCTGTCTTCTGCATGCACATGTGCAGTGTCTTTCAGTTGGCTGACTTCAGTAAAGAAACGTGAGAGATTGTCTTCTAGGTTACACAACGTTTCATCAATATTGTTTTTTATGCCTGCCAAATACAGCTGTAAACCTTGTTGCATTTGATCAAATCACCAGTCAATAAAACAGAGCATGTTTTCTTTGAGGAGGAACAGACATTTTTTAAAGTTAAACTTTCGGGGCCCTGTGTTTGAACGGCAGCCCAAACCACTACAGTTACCATAGTGTTCACAACTAGAAACAGTGACACCCACAACAAATGCAAAATTTTTACCTGAGCCAAAAGCCCGTGAAGCCTTTGGGAACTAAGCACGTGAATTCCCCAATCTAAAAATGAAGGCGGTAGATGAGGCCATTGCTGTTACGAACTGGGGGGTTTTTCTTTTTAAAATTTTCAAATTTAAAAAAAAAAACCTTTTTCTTTTCCCTTTTAAACCCCATACCTTTTTAAACCCTTACAATTTCCCCCCACGACCCTTTTAATTTTTTGGGGGGGGGGGGGGGGGGAAAAGGGGGGGAGGGGGAAAGGAAAAAAAGGGGGGGGGGGGGAGAAGGGGGGGGGGGGGGGGAGGGGAAAAGGGAAAAAAAAAAAAATTAATTTTTAATTAAAAAAAATAAAAAACTTTTAAAGCCCGGGGGGGAAAATTTTTTTTAAAAACCCCCCCCCCCCCCCTTTTTCCCCCCCCCCCCACCCCCCCCCCCGCCCCCCCCTTTTTTTTGGGGGGGGGGGGGTTTTGGGGGGGGGGGGGGGGGGGGGGGGGGGGGGAAGGGGGGGAGGGGGGGGGGGAGAGGGGGAGGGGGGGAAGGGGGGGGGGGAGGGGGAGGAGGGGGAGGGGAGGGGGAGAGAGGGGGAGAGAAAAAGAGGGGGAAAAGGGGGGAAAGGGGGGAAAGGGGGGAAAAAGGGGGGGGGACGGGGTCCCCCGGGGGGGAAAAAGGGGGGGGGGGGGGGTTTTTTTGGGGGGGGGGGGCGGGTTGAGGGGGGCCCCCGGGGGTTAGGGGGCCCTTTGGTCCGGGGGGGGGGGGGCCCCCCCCTTTTTTGGGGGGGGGGGGGTTTGGGGGGGGGGGGTTTTTTTCCCCCTTTGGGGGGGGGGGGGGAAAAGGGGGTTTGGGGGGGCGGTTTTTTTGGGGGGGGGGGGGGGGGGCCGGGGGGGCCCCCCCCGGGAAAAGGGGGGGGGGTTTTTTTTTGGGGGGTTCCCCCCGGAAATCCCCCTTTTTGGCCCCGGCTTTGGGGGCGGGGGGGCCCCGGGGAGGGGGGGGGATTTTGGGTTTTTCCCCCCGGGGGGGGGCCCCGGGGGGGGTTGGGGCCCCGGGGGGGCCCTTTTGGGGGGGGGGCCGGGGGGGGGGGGGGGGGAGGGGGGGGGGGGCCCCGGGGGGGGCCCCGGGGGGGCCCGGGGACCGGGGGTGGGGCCCCGGGGGGGGGGGGTTTTTTTTTTTCCCCCCCCCCGGGGTTTTTATTTTGGGGGGGTTTATTTTTTTAGGGCCCCCCGGGGGGGGTTTTTTTTGGGGGGGCCCCCCCGGGGGGGGGTTTGGGGGGTTTTTCCCCTTGGTTTTTTTTTTTGGGGGCCCCATTTTTTTGGGGGGGGGGGGGGGTTTTTTTTTTTTTAAAAAAATTTTGGGGGGGGCCCCCCCGGGGGGGGGGGGTTTTTACCCGGGTTTTTTTTTTGCGCGGGGGGGGGGGGTTTTTTTTGGGGGGGGGGGGGGGGGGGCCCCCCTTTTTCCCCGGGGGGCCCCCTTTTTTTGGGGGGGGGCCCCCCCCCCCCTTTTTTTTTTCCCCCAAAAAACCCCCCCCCCCCCCCCCCACACCCCCCCCAAACAGATAATTTTTAAATTTTCCGCCCCCCCCCCCCCCCCCCACACCCACCAACCCCCAAACCCAACCCCCCAAATCCCCCCAGCCCCCAGCAGGGGGTTGGGGGTTCCCCCCCCGGGGGGCCCCGGGGGATTTTTCCCTTGGGCAACCCCCCCCCGTTTTGTGCTGAGTTAATCACCCCAACACAGTCTGGGTTGGTGGTGGGGGCGGGAGCACAAGACCGCCCCGCTAGAGTTTGCCATCCCCGCAAGGGCCATTAGTGAGAGCGCTACAAACAGTGAACACGCTTCGCACCTTCAAGATGTGTGATGGAGACATACCACAGTGTGGTCTGACACAGGTTACCATCTGTTTCACTTGTTGTTTTTTAATTTTGCTTATTTTGTCAGCCTGCTGTTTTGTTCTTGAGCACTTACCATGGGCATAAGTGCATGGCTACCATATTTACTGTCTTGATTTAAAAGAAAGAATGGTTTTAGGGGAAGGTGAGGTTTTTCTTTCTTGAATATTAATTTTTTATCTCCACACCCCGACTCATGATTGAGCTTGCCCTGCCATTCTTCTCAATGTTTAAATATTTTCTGTCCTGTTTTTCCTGTTTATATTTCTCTCTTTCTATGTTTTATTTCAACGTATCTTTGTTAATATGTCCCCTAATCATTTATTGGTCCCCTGATGACAGACATCATTTATCGATAGGTACCTTTTTTTTGTTTTTTTTGTTTAAAGCTTTACCTTTATGTGGGATTTCTGGTTTTCTGCAAAGACAAAAACTGTCGTTTCTTTACTGATGTCATCCCCTGGCAGCTGATCGTTTTGATGACGATAATTACAATAATTAGGACCAGAAAGCATTTTCCAGACGTTATTCTTACCCGTTTAAGAACGCATACATGATATGCAACAGACTCTTGTAAGCAGACATACACGCCTGGCGCGCACACACACATACACACACACACACACACACACACGCACGCACGAACACACACGCACGCACGAATCACGCACACCCTACACATAGCACATACAAGCAAGCTTTCTGATGGCATGCCAATCAGGCACACATCCCAGGCGCGAGCAGACACGCACACTTGGTATTGGTACTTGATACACACGACTGTCCTTTATTGAAGCTTTTGCATTAATGACACACAGCTCTACTGGACCATCATCTTACATTCTGGCTGTACACTGGCTCTTATTCATTGAGGGGGCAGAGAGGAGAGGAACACGACTGGTACGGGAGACATCTATCCACACCACCCGTAGACCCACCCACTCTCATGCCATCTACCCATCAACCCCATCCACAAACCCACCCAACCCACCCAAACGCCCCACCCATCCATCCATCGATTGATCAATCCCTCTATCCACCCACCCACCTACAGACCCACCTCCCATCCATCTGTAATATCCAACTGTCCACAAACCCATATCATACAGACACATGCACACCCATCCATACATCCATCCTGTGCACCCATCCATAGACCACCCCCATTAATCCACCCACCCACCCACACCACCCATTCCACTCATCCTCCAAGACATGAGAGAGAAGCAGAGAGAGAGAGAGAGAGAGTAGAGAGAGAGAGAGAGAGAGAGACAGAGACCAGTGGAGAGAGAGAGAGATGAGACAAAGTGAGGGGGTGGGGTTAAGGACGGGCAAAGGGGAACCTGGGGTATGATGTGTCAGTTTCAGGAAGTTAGTCCTGGCGGTTCAGCTTGTGTGTGTGTGTGTGTGTGTGTGTGAGTGTGAGTTGTGTGTGTGTGTGTGTGTGTGTGTTGTGTGGTGTGTGTGTGTAGTGTCTGTGTGTGTGTGTTGATTGTGTGACTGCATGTGTGTGAGTATGTGTGTGTAAGTGTGATATTGTAAATGTGTGGTGTTGACTGCATGTGTGTGTGACTGCCAATTGTGTGTGGTGACCTCAGTGTGTTAGTGTGACTGCATGTGTCTGAGTGTGTGTTTTGTGTGTGTGTGGTGTGTGTGTGTGTGTGGTGTTGTGTGTGTGTGTGTGTGTGATATTGTAATTGTGTGTGTGACTGCATGTGTGTGTGACCTGGCATGTGTGTGACTGCATGTGTGTGTGTGCGCGCCCACATAATAAGAGAAACTGAACCTAGACCATGACTGCTTAGGCTCACTGACGTCATCGTAAACTAATCGCCAAAATGTTTGATGTGAGAAATGAAAAAAAGTTGTCATAAAACTTACACAACAGGAACCGCGAGCACCTGTGTCAGGAAAAGGTAGGCCTTTAAAAAAATTCATTGTCACATCCTGTAATTATAGGCATGAGTTTTTCTCTAAGTAGGTGGTCACAACTTTGATCTGCCAGTAATTTGTCTTCTTCAGCCTAAGAAGCGTGGACCCCTGACAATTGAAGGTTGACTTCCAAATCATGGATGGTTTAACATCAGAACGTGTTACAATACCGCCCTGTAGTTGACCTGTCGCTATGTTTGGAAAAGCACAATACACAGCACAAAACATCACAGAACTGCAGAAATCAGTACAGAGTTGTCAAAGGGGAAACGTGTGTCAGTCATAGTAAGAAAAAAAACTGACAAGAGTACATGGCACATAATAAATTTGTTGACAGAGAAAGTATGCAGAATGACAAATATTGAAAAGCCAAGAAAAACTAGTAAAAAAATGGAAGTTAATTTATCAAGAAACAATGGCAAATGTAATAATGTAAATCCAGATAATGGCGCCTATAGTCAAGGTGCTCCTCTCTCCTCACTCTATCCCCCCCCCCCTCTTATGTCTCTCTCTCTCACTCCTTCACAACATCTCTCTCGCTATCGAAATTCTCATCATCTCTCTCTCTCTCTCTCCTCTCTCTCTCACTCGCGTCGTTCTTCTTTATTCATGTTTTTTCACAACTTTTTTCCCCGTGAAGTCCTGTGTAAAGAGCCTCAGTCTATCCAATTACCCTCATTAAAATATTCGAGTTCGAGTTCATCTCCTCGCTCGTTCACTACACACACACACCCACACACACATACACACACACACACACGACACACACCTAACCAGCGCACGCACATTCCACAGTGCACGCACACAACACACATGCAAGCGCACGCACCCAAGAACCCAGGCATGTGTATGCACGCACAACACACTCGCACTCAACAACACACACACACACCACACACACACACACTCTCTCTCTCTCTCTCTCGCACAACAACACACACACAAACGCACGCACGCACACACACACACACACACACACACAAACACACACACACACACACACACACACACAAGCCTTTACACAGAAAGGTACTTACAGACTGTGCTGGGGGAAGGTTGCTGGAGGCAGCTAACGAAAGTCCTTCAGTCCAATGCTGTAGGAAGAAACATCCACGAGTACTTCCACACTCCATGAAGACCAGTACAGAGAGGACAGCTGCTGTCTTCACTGTCCTCCACCTCTTCCCTTTCCATTGGAAACACATCTCAATGCCCACTGCACACTGGCCTGTGTTTCTAGTCGCCATCATAAAAACAACAAACAACTGACAATGTCACTGCACTGGAGAACCACACAGAAGGCAGGCAGGCAGAATGGTGTGTGCCGTCCCTAAACACTTGGCAGCAAGCTTGGGTCAGGTCCTCTCCCACAACTCTTCTTCCTTTGCCTGTTGAATCCCTCCACTGGCCAGAACTGCGCAGGCCTCTGTTTTCTGTCCACACATCTCACACAGTGACTGGTCGTTGTTCTGAACCACTCAGTGACCAGTCCTGTTGGCTGAGCAAGCATCCTCCATGTCAGTTCCTTCCACTGGCCCTCCCTCACACCTGATGAGCGCCTGACAGTGAGTGTCACAGCCTGTGCTGCTGCTGCTGCTGCTGCTGTCACTGCCCTCTCCTGCTTCTCCTTCCCTCTCCGGCACCTCTCGCTGCTTTGTCAGATTTTTCTTTTAAATCAGAATTTCAATTGAATCCTGTTTTGTGACAGAAAATGTTCTGCAAACTGGTCCACCTTTGTCCCCTCCAAAACACTGTAGCTTCTAGTTTCTCAATTGTGTTAGTCAAAGTCGGGGTCAGAGTTCAACCTCTGTGTTTATGAAGCCGACATCAGCCTTGGTCGATGACCTGTCTGGTCGTGGGAAGATGTCATGGACAGGCTGACCTGGTGTCTGAACATACAGTCTTGTAAACCCACACTTTGGGCATTTCACATGAACTTTCTGCCTGTATCCGTTACACATCGCCTTCCGCTGTTTACACATGTAGCATGTCATCTTTTGCTGTTACTTTGTGGTCACTATTTACACACGTTAACAGCTCCTCCCGCTGTTTACACATGTAGCATGTCATCTTTTGCTGTTACTTTGTGGTCACTATTTACACACGTTAACAGCTCCTCCCGCTGTTTACACATGTAGCATGTCATCTTTTGCTGTTACTTTGTGGTCACTGTTTACACACGTTAACAGCTCCTCCCGCTGTTTACACATGTAACATGTCATCTTTTGCTGTTACTTTGTGGTCACTGTTTACACACGTTAACAGCTCCTCCCGCTGTTAACATGTGCATGTTCTTTTGCTGTTACAATTTGTGGTCACTGTTTACACTACGACACGTCCTCCCGCTGTTACACATGTAGCTGTCCCTCTTTGCTGTTACTTTGTGGCACTGTTTACACACGTTAACAGCCCTCC
>JAQIHA010000377.1:0-14334 GCA_028751875.1 Rapana venosa | reverse complement strand
CCTTGCCATCCATTATTTTTTTTCATACAACACATACATTATTGTTGTTAAAATCCCTACTGACCATCACATTATTGTTGTTTCAACCTTACAGACCATCACATTATTGTTGTTTCAACATCTTGTGCAAACATTAAATCTGTTTCGCTTTTTGTAAGAGTAGGCCATTGTGTGCTGGTGGGAACAGATGACAGAATTTACAAAACTGCATAAACACAGGACTGAATGTAAAAAAGTACATAAGTGCTTATTCCATTATCCTCGATATAAAAGAATAAAAAAAAAAAAATAAACACACACACACACAGACAGGGACACACAGAGACAAGGACACACACAACCACACACACACACACACAACACACACACACACACACACACACATTATCCTCGATATAAAAATTGGGAAAAAAAATTATTAAACATTTCCCAGACAAATGGGTGAACAATCTCCTGAACATAATTTATTTAATAAATGTTGGGAGAGTAGTACTTTACCAAAAGCCTGGAAAAACTCAATTATTGTCCCAATTCTTAAGAACAGTAAACCAAACACTGTATAAATCAATACAGGCCTATACAACTTACATATTTGCAAATAGCTGGAAAAAATTCTCTTGAACAGATTTTGTTACTATTGTGATAAGAATAATACTATTCCTGTTAATCAAGCTGGCTTCACAAAAGGCAGATCATCTATCGATCATCTTGTTAAATTGACTACTCAAATAAAATATGTTTTAAAAAAAAGTTTATTCTTTTATTTCGAGGAAATGATAATAATAATAAAAAAAAGGAATTTATATAGCGCTATATCTTGTAAAAAAACAAAACAAATCAAAGCGCTTGCATCCATTCCACTCCCACACATGCAACCAACAATGATTAACAATTTAACAAATCAAATACACACAAACATACACTGCGCGCACACACACACACAGGTTTATGCTTCAGCAGGGTGATGGGAACTTAGGCTATTGAAGGCAAGGACAGATAATTATGAGATGAACAATAGGGGAAAGTCATAGGTTTGAAATAGGCATATCTTGAGGCTGGATTTAAAAGTGTTGTAAGTAGGCTTTCACGAAGGGAGAGAGGGAGGTCATTCCAGATTGATGGACCAGAAACAGAGAAAGAGCGACGGCCAATGGTGAACTGGTTGAATCTAGGTATTTGTAAGCACAGGGTATCTGCAGCAGAGTGGAGGGAACGAGAAGGAGTGTACAGGTGAAGACGTTCACAGAGGTAGGAGGGTGCTGTTTGGTGGAGACATTTGTAACAGAGGGTACTGATCTTATAGTTTACTCTCTGTGGCAAAGGCAATCAGTGGAGAGATTGCAAGAGAGGAGTAGTATGCTCAGATTTTTTATTTGTGAGAACAAGTTGAGCAGCAGAGTTTTGAATGCGTTGAAGGGAGTGGATAGATGATGCTGGCAGACCAGCCAGAAGAGAATTGCAATAATCCAGACGTGAAAGAATGAGAGATGTGACAAGTCTGGATATTGCATCAGTGGACAGGTACTTTTGAATTGCACTTATATGCCGTAATTGATAGTAGCATGACTGACAGGTCTGAGTGATGAATTTTTGCATAGAAAGCATGTTGTCGATAGCAACACCAAGATACTTGACTGTGGTGGATAGAGGAACTGTCATAGTGCCAAATTCTATTGAAGCTGTTGCGATGGAAGAGAGTTTGTGTTTGGTCCCTACAATCATGGCTTCCGTTTTATCTGCGTTTAGCTGTAATTTGTTTTGTATCATCTAGTTTTGAATATCTTGGAGGCAGTGTGACATATTTGTCAAGAGAGAAGGCAGATTTTCAGGAGCGTCACTGCTTTGAATCTGAGAGTCATTGGCATAGAAATGATGGTTGATCTGGTGACGGTTTATTATATGTGACAGTGGAGCAGTGTAGAGAGTGAAAAGAACAGGGCCCAGAACACACCCTGCAGGACTCCACATTCCAGTTTGGCAGGTATTGACTGAATCTTGTTTACTGCAACTGTCTGGAATCGGTTTGTGAGGTATGAACTAAACCAGGTGAGGGCTGCCCCTTTAATACCAAACGTTTTTTGGAGACGGGCAAGTAGAATAGAGTGATCTATAGCGTCAAATGCTGCAGATAAGTCAAGAAGAGTGAGAAGAAAGATTTTCCCTGAGTCAGAAGCATATAGAAGCATGTTTAACGTGTGGACTAGGGTGGTTTCAGTGCTGTGGTTGACGCGATAGGCAGACTGAAATGCAGGAAGGAGACTATTTGAATGAAGATGGCTGTTGAGTTGTTTCAGAACAACTTTTTCAAGGACTTTGGAGATGAAAGGTAGGTTAGAAACGGGCCTGTAATTCTTCAGAATGTTAGGGTCAAGGTCGTGCTTTTTGAGTAGAGGTGTAACTGTTGCAGTTTTGAGAGCTGATGGAAAAATTCCTGAAAGAAGAGATGAGTTTACTATTTTGTGATAGTTGGTATCAGCTGCGGAAGGCACTGTGTGAAAAGAGAAGCAGGCACAGGATCAAGATCACATGATTTTATGGTCATTTCATTAAAAATTTTCCTGATTTCTTCCTCACTTGTTGGCTGAAAGGAAAGGAGAGAGTGCCAGTGAAAGGGGGATCAGGAGGTACAGGTTGGAAAGGAGTCTGATCCAGTCTGGAGCGAATGTTACGGACTTTGTCAGAAAAGAATGAGGAAAATATATCAGGAAGTTCAGAGTGACTGTGAACAGTAGGCAGAGGGCTTGTCTTTGTAGATCCAAGAAGAGTTGAGGTGAGGGAAAAAAGAGATTTCATGGACGTGGCGTCAAGAACTTGAGCAGAGTAGTAGTTTGTCTTGGCTGAGTGGATTAAACTTTTGACTTTGTTGGTTTGTTTTTGAAAGAGCTGTTTGTTTATTTCAGTTTTAGTTTTTCGCCATTGCCATTCTAGTTGTCGGCGTTTGCGCTTTGCCACCAAGATATCATGGGTGTACCATGGGGCAAAGGGCCTATCGGGAAGAAAACGGTCAGTGGGAGGTGCATGCTCATCAAGCAGTTGACTGAGAACAGTGTTATAGTGTTTTGAAGGGTCAGTGTCTTCAGGGATTTGTGATAGGCGCTCAGCAGCTTTTGAAGAGAACGTATTAATATCTATGGCCTTGAGGTTACAACGGGTGATGAATTCTTTTTTCTGATAGGTTTTTCGATATTAAGGAAGAAAAGAATAGTGGAATGATCAGAAAACAGTTGGTCAGTGACGGAGATAGAGGTGACAAGATCTTGTGAAACATCAGTAATGAGCCAGTCTAAGATATGACCTGATCTATGTGTTGCTTTGTTTACTAGCTGGGACAGAGAGTGGTTTGATAAAGAAAGAGAAAGACGTTTGACATCAGAAGAAGAATGGTTGTCGAAGTGGAAGTTAAAGTCACCAAGAATGATAAGCTTCTTGGGAGAGAAGCTGTAGTGATCGAGGAGAGATTGAAATTCTTGATGGAAAACTGAAGATGTCAGGTTGTTCTTACAGCTAGGAGGTGGGCGGTAAAGACAGCAGAAAGCAATAGAATGGCCGGGTAAGGTGAGGTTGAGTTCACAGACTTCAAAAGATTCAGGTGAGAAAGGTAGGGAGTGGCAGAAAGAAAGAGCTGAATGCAGTGCGTCTTTGTAGATGATGGCAATGCCACCTCCACGGGAGGGTCGGGGGAAAGAGAGTTTTGTAGCCAGGTGGAGTCGCTCTTTTATCTTTGGCTCGTGGCCTTGTGGGTTAAGCCAGGTTTCTGTGAGAAAGATAAGATCGATGTTCTGTTCAGATATAAAATCGGAAATAAGGTCGGCTTTACCATCAGGGCAAACAGATTGGGCATTAAGTAAACAGACGTGAAGAAGGTTTGAGGGAGGCAGAGAGGTTGAAGATGACAGTGGTGAGTGAGGGTGACTATCAGAGAAAGAGGACGGGGATGATGGTAGAGATGTGTGCAGTGGAAGGGCAGACCAGAGTTGAGATGGCGAGTCAGGTGTGAAAGACAGTGAAAGGACTGGTTTAACAGGGGGATCTATAGTTTCATGCACACTGTGATACACACTGCTGACAGCAGAATCACAGACAGAGGATGGAGCATCTGGAGGACAAAGATGTGGAGGAGTGCTGCAGCTGGTTGTGGTGGTTGTGGCAGTGACATCAGAGGTGATGGGGGAGACAGATGTAGGGGAAACAGCCACAGGCGATGCCGTCTGCCTGTGCATGTTCCTTGTCTTGTTTTGCGGTGGTAAAGTCCCAAGTTTGAAATATGCTGTTTAAGTTCGTAGTGTATGGGGTAGAACCCACATGAGGACAATGCCTTTATGTCTGCAACAGTTATTGTTATAGTTGTGGGGTGGTGAACACTGGGTGGTGGTGGTGGTGGTGGTGGGGGAGATTTGAAATCGTGGATCACGTGGAAAAGTTCAGGCTGCGGCAGGGTCAGAGTATAAAGGGTCGCAAGGACCAGCACGATCAGGTGAACACAAACCATAAGTCCACTGAAGATTTGAAAAAAGAAATATACATCAAAAAAAAGATGAAATTATTAACTGAAATATTTCGAAAAGTCAATGATGATGAATGAAATGATTCTGAACATACGATTCTGGGTTCTAACACAAACACAAGGATGCAAAACTTTCTTGAAAGGATGCAGCAGAAATACAAAAACTTGGCATTCCAACACAGAGACAGAAACCATGCTGACACCAGGCGCAAAGATGAACACATCTAGTATCTATAGTATCTGTATCTATAATGGAATAAGCACTCATGCTTTTTTTCATCCAGTCCCCGTGTGTATGCAGTTTTGTAAATTTTGTCATCCGTTCCCACCGGCACACGATGGCCTACTCATCCAAAAAGCGGAACGGGTTTTATCATGCGTGCAAGATGTTCTGTGTGCATTCGTGTTTAGTTTGCCAGGTGAAAATGTTTTTTACCTACATTTTTGATGTTACCAAGGCCTATGACCAAGTATGGCACTTACACTTATTATGTAAACTCAAGAGTATTGGGTTATCAGGGCATCTGTATAACTTTGTAAAAGATTTTCTGGAAAACAGACACATTAGGACTCGAATAGAGACTATAAGATCAGAACAATCTGTTACAAATGCCTCCATAAAACAGCACCTTCCTACCTCTGTGAATGTCTTCACCTGTACACTCCTTCTCGTTCCCTCCGCTCTGCTGCAGATACCTTGTGCTTAAGAATACCTTGATTCAACCAGTCCACCGTTGGCCGTCGCTCTTTCTCTGTTTCTGGTCCATTAATCTGGAATGACCTCCCTCTCTCCCATCGTCAAAAGCCTTCTTATGATGCTTTTAAATCCGGCCTCAAGACACATTTATTTCAAACCTAAGATTCTCCCTTCTTGTTCCATTTCATTTTTGTCCCTGTCCTCAACAGCCAAAACCCCATCACCCTGCCGGAGTGTACAACCTTTATGTGTGTGCGTGGGTGTGCGTGTGTGTGCATGCGTGCGCGCAAGCGTGTGGGTATACATTTGAATTTGTAAAAAAAACAACTATTAATCATAACTGGCTGCATGTGAATGAGTAGGATGAATGAAAGCACTTTGATTTTTGTGTGTGCAAGATATAGCGCTATATAAATTCCATTTATTATTATTATTATTATTATTACATCTTCATCTACAAAATCCCTTCAGATGGGCATTCCACAGGGGTCAGTTTTTGCTCCTATGTTATTCAACATCTTAATGCATGACTTGCAAAAAACGCTGTCTAAACATGTAGAACTAGCTCAATATGCTGATGATATATGTGGATGAATGTAACAATGAAAAAGAATACTCCTAGAAGATCCTTGAATTACATCACAAAGTTGTATCAAAACGAATTAAATATGATAGCAAATTATATGAATGAAAATGGTTTAATGCTATCAAGTGACAAAACATACATGACCCTTTTTAACTTATAGCACCCTAAGGTCACCCAGTACAACCATCACACAATACAGGACTGTCAAGGGAGGTAATTTTTACACCTTTCAATAGTCACTACACAAACAAAAGATTAAATATATTTATACTATCTTTTACTGCAAGAAATATTATTTCCTGCATTCTGCATTAAATAAATTTCAAATAAAGGCAATTGTTGCATTCATGCAGTTGTTTACCCCCAAAATATATATCAATCACGGCACCTCATCATTTTTTGCTATTGGTATGGCAATCAGGATCTCTTCTACTAAACTTGTAAACAACAGCTTCTAGGCCACTCTGCCCCGTCTGTTCAATCAGTCTTAACAATATTCTGATGGAAAAAGCCTTTAAATCTGCTTTATAGGTGTCCAAATGCTCTTTCAGCACACATCCCAACCACTGCCCATAACAAAATTCATTGAGCAAACTTTGAAAATTCATATTTTGCTTAAAACCTTATTGATTTGGACACAGTAAAGTGTAAACAAAATGGCGGCATCTTCTTAATGCAAAGCAGTAACTCTCACGAGAATCTCGTTTATGTAAACAACAATGGCTGCGCCCATAGTAAGCACATGTTTGGGGGCAATTGTGGGCATTTGCAAGAAATTGGGGTCTATTTTTACTGGGCGTTTGTGGGCGGCTTCATGGTCAAATCCATCGCCAATGCCTAGTTTTCAAATAGGTAATGGAATTTTAGAATACAAGTAAACTGTCAATTTTTTTGGAGTTTTTATTACAACAAAACTGACATGGAACAGTCACATTGAATATATTCTTAACAAAGCAAGAAAAACTTTAAACGTCTCCAAAATTATTAGCAAACAGTCATGGGGTCAAGATATACTTACCTTAATACATCTGTCAACATCTTTACTTCATTCAAATTTGATGTATGCTCAAGAAGTACTTTTTAATGCTCCAAAATATCTGTTACGAAAACTTCAAAGCACAGACTGTAGAGCATACAAACTGGCTCTAGGCCTGCCTGTCCATGCCTCCTGTACAAAAACATACAGTGCATCTGGAATTTTACCATTAAAAAATCACAGAAGCATTGCTTGTAGTAAATTTGTTTTAAGAAGTTTGACTGTTAAAAATGACTTGCAATTGGTAGTAAACCTCAAGTCTGACAGTGATTTTCCAAAGAGAGCAAGATGGATATCCTCTATACCACACTTGGTACATATACATTTAAAACATTTATAAATGCTGGGTTGAATCCAAATACAAACATTGCTAAAAGAGATGAAGTATCCCCCACTCCAACTTGGGAACTCAAAAGAGCGCAGTTTGACATCAATTATATTGACTTAAATAAGAATTGTAATATAAATTTAGTATCTTCCCAAGCAAAAATTCATTTGGAAGAAACCTATTCCAATCATTTAAAAGTGTTCACAGATGGCTCAGTCGTGAACAATAATGAAGGTGCTGCATACATTATACCAGACTTAAAATCGGAAAATTCATTTCGTCTTGGGAAGAATATATCAATTTTTACAGCAGAGCTTGTAGCAATATTAATGGCACTTAATTTTTTCATTGATTTTCCGAAAGTTGTTTTTCAAATATTTTTTGGTGTCGATTCAAAATCAGTAATTCAAGCCATCAGCTCTTTGCAAACAAAGCAAGATCTGGATTAGACATTGAAATTAATTAAATTAAATCATTTAATTCATCTTATCACCTTAAAAGGCTCGGATATGACTTTTTGTTGGATTCCATCTCATTCTGGTGTATATTACAATGAAAAAGTTGACATTTTAGCGAAAAAAGGGGCAAAAAGATTAATAGATGAGGCAAGTTTAAAGCCCCATCTGTCACTACAAGAATGTTATCATCTTGTTAAAAAAAAAAACGCAGTAAAAATTATTCCAGTGTGAGAAGAGACATGCTTGTCTAGATGTATATGAAGAAATGATAAAATTTGAGTCTATACCGATTCTTATTGTATAAAAAAATATTGACTCTCTAGCTTGTCGATGGAAACTGAACTTTAAGACAAAATATGTTGGGCATGTCTCTTGTATATGTGGCCATAGTGTAACTGTTGATCATATCTTGATATGCAGCATGCTAAAAAGCTGCATACCTGTTCTTACCTCGTCAACGTCATCAGCGATATTCAGTGATCTTCTACTGAGATATATTTTTTTCAAATTGTTATTGCACAGTCCAATTGGTTCATTATTATGATTATTATGGACTCCAAAAGACACTATCATCCTGTGGACTATATTTTCTCTTGTTGGTTATAGTTTAAAAATATCGTTTTATTGTTTATTGGTTAGATTCTGTTAGAAATTGTGATTTTACTGTTCCCACAGCGCGCCTATACAGCAGCGCTCAGTCAAAGGTTCAGGCAGAGTGCTAAAATTAGCGCGCCCCGACCTTTTTACCCCCACACCCCTTCCATTTCTTCACCCCTCCCCTTCCCCCTCCTCACAGCATCTCAAGCCACTTACACATGCTCACGCGGCAGATCTGGGCTAGGCTAGGCCTACAGGAGAGGAATGGGTATACTGTATAGGTAGCGAGCATTACGCTAGTAAAAAAAACCACCTCAGTTTTAACAATGAACGTACGCAGTTTAGTGTGTGTGTGTGTGTGTGTGTGGGTAAGAGAGAGAGAGAGAGAGAGAGAGAGAGAGAGAGAATCTTTGATACACAAAGATGAAGATTTTAGTCTAAACCTAGTCTTACAATCTGTCCCAGTGAACACACACACACACACAGATATAGATAGATAGATAGATATGAAAAAGAAAATCCACACCAAGAACAGAATAAAATCTCGATTACACACTACTATCAAGCACGCACGCGCATGAACACACACACAAGCACACCACACAACACAGTTACACACACACAAGGCACACACACAAGCACACACACCACACACACACACCACACACACACACCACACACACACACACACAATCAGAAATTAGCCTAGTTTAGGCTGGAAAGGATGGCAAAGCTTACATTACCTAAGACAAGCCCGCAGCCTGCCTATCCTCTTAACACACACAGGCACTAAGCCTAGGCTAGATTGAGACAGAAAACAGTCAAGATTTTGCCCAAATTTGAGCCCTTCAAAACTGATGAACACGTATCCTAAATACAACAAAAGTTGATCCAGCTTAAAAAATCAAACATTAACATTACATACCTGACTTTGCCAAAGTGAAACTTAAAACAATTTCAGGAAGAAAACTGCGATCAATTTACGTCACAAGAACAGAAATGATCACCCTCAATACTAAACAAAGAAGAGCTATCTGGTGAGAACATCCAATCTATCTGTTATTTTGGTTTATAACGCCAACGCAAAAGTGTTTTACTTGTTCAAATTTATGTCTCCACAACAACAAGAGAACACTGCACTGAATACACCTGAATGTAGCGCTGAAGAAAATGACAAACGTATCACAAAGCACTTAAAAGTTGGAAATTAAAATCCGTGTGGCCACTTTCCCCCGCTGAAACAGTGGAAAGAACGCCATGCTGTCTTGATGGCGCCAAACTGGAACAGTGCATCTGGTCGGTGCCAGAGCTAAAAATAGCACATCAGGGGTCAAGTTCCAGCGTCTAAGTGCAGCAGAAAATGGGGGAAACCGACTGCCGTGTTCCGTACTTAAGAGTTATTTAAGATGTGCATTTTCTTACTTATTTATTGTAGATTGAGTAAATTGCCCCCCTAACCAACTCCCACATCCCCCCATTCCCTCACCCCTGGCCTTTTTAATAATAATAATAATAATAATATATAATTTGTGTCTAATATCACATTTAGTGAAGAGACTAAAACAAAATCGAACACCCACACATACAGACAGACTGACACATCTAGCAGCCTACCTCCTTTCTTGGTAACAAAAGCCCAGGTATCTCTCCAGCCTAGCTGACTGATGCTGTCACTGCCCTGGGATGTCAGGTACTGCCTGGCTGAGGGCTTTAACTGGAACGACCCTTCATCCTGCACACCACATCACGTCACCACATTATACCACATCACACAGCTGACTGATGCTGTCACTGCTCACAGATGTCAGGTACTGACAGCTTTAACTGGAACGACCCTTCATCCTGCACACAACATCACGTCACCACATCATACCACATCACACAGCTGACTGATGCTGTCACTGCCCACAGATGTCAGGTACTGACAGCTTTAACTGGAACGACCCTTCATCCTGCACACAACATCACGTCACCACATCATACCACATCACACAGCTGACTGATGCTGTCACTGCCCACAGATGTCAGGTACTGAGGGCAGTCACTGAAATTACCCTTCATTCGGCACACCTAGGCATGGGATTTCCATCCCCCCAAATAATCAAAAGAGGATATTATCTCACCCGTCTTACCTGTCAGCATCACCGAGTTAAGTGTTAACCACCTTGCCCAATAATAATGACATTTATTTATTTATTTATACCACTTTAAGTCACGACAGATTTCTCTGCGTGAAATTTGGGCTGCTCTCTCTGGGAAGAAGGAGGCACCGTGGTCGAGTGGTTTAGGCGGTCAACTCGTGATCCAGAGGTCGCGGGTTCGATCCCCGCTCGGCTCAGTGTTGTGCCCTTGGGAAAGACACTTTACTCCTATTTTCCTCACTCCACCCAGGTGTACAAATGGGTACCAGCTCTGCTGGGGAAGAATATGGCGACAGACTAGCGTCCTGTCATAGGGGTGGTGAAAAACCATCAGTTCGCTTAACGCTACAGAAACCAGGATAAGCTCCGGCTCTATGGGCCTTCTGGCTCGAAAGAACATACTTTTTCTCTGGGGAGAGCACGTCGCCACAGGAGCAGCGCCACCCATTATTTGTTTTCTTTTTTTTTCTGTCTGAAACTGTATTTGTTTCCCTATCAGAGTGACTTTCTTGTACAGAATTTTGCCAGGGACAACTCTCTTTTTGCCGTGGGTTCTTTTAAATGCACTAAATAATTTTTTATAACACATGGGACCTCGGTTTACTGTCTCATCTGAAAGACTAGCACCCAGACCACCACTCATGGTCTAATGAATGGGGGGAAAAGTTTTGGGTCCAAATGAGATTTGAACCACCGCATACTTCTGACCCAGACTTTTCGCTTTCTAGGCAGGCGCGTTACCTCCAGACCACCGATCCTCCTTCTCCGTCTGCTGTGGTCTTGGCTGTACTGCCCTGCTGCTGACTTCATGGAGTCTCATGCCTCAGGATTTGATGATGATGTTGCCAATGAGAGAAGCTGGAGGTCTGCTTTTTCTTCCTTTTCCCTTGGTCTTGCCTTGAAAGACAGTCTTCATGAGGTCTGGATCTTGGTTTCAAGCGCAATGCCTACATATCTTAGTTTCCATTAAAATTTCTCGTTGTTCCTAGTTCGTGTACATCACAACACACACAAAAAACAAAAGGGGTTATCTGAGCCTATCCTTGAAAGGATTAACTTAGATTAGTGTGACTGGCTCTTTGTTCTTAATTCATATGGAAGATGTGGTGGCTGCCACAGCAATCTCACAAGACACAACTCAGAGGCAAAAATATACAAACAAGACACTCTATTTTCACTTTCGCTCACATTCAAAATCTCTATCTAAACTAACATGCCCGACACCACCACCCCCTCCTCCCTTCCTAACATCCCTAACCCCCTACCAAAAATAGAACCAAAAGAAACCACCAACAAAACAGTAATAATAATAATACGTTCTCACCCACTCACAACATGCCCACAGAATCTACACAACAGGGGGAAGTCAGCTAGGGCTTAGACACACACACAACTTGGGACGCTGGGGCCGTGCCCATGATGGGGTAACAAACGTCGCAACAATCCCCTGGTGACCCCAGAGGCAGCTCCAGAGGCAGCGTTGTTGTGGAAGCTGCTGGTGTGGGGCCTACATTTTCACAGCACCACCCGTTGTACCCAACCTCTTGCGTCAGCTAGGAGTTCATCTTCGTTCACTTTGGCTGCCGAGCACAAAGTGCCTGAGGTGGCATCTCAGACAGGCCATGCAGATCTGTCCTCACCTGAACACAGGTAAGATGCCACCACAGTTTCCAGACAAACTCCACCTTGCTCGGGCTTGTTCAGGGGTCACGTGGTGGAGCACAACACGACCCAAGGACGTACGGCGGAGAAGTTATTCCCGTGCCTGCCATCGCCTGCGCTCAGGGGTGCGGAACTAAAACAAACTAAATGACGGGAGGAACAGTGGCGTGGGGGAAAACAACCCCCTGTCAGTCCCCTTAAAACCACACCCCTCCCTCCTTGTCCAGGGTGCTAGTCCTTCACCCTGGCGGTCAGGACAGGCGTAAGTGGAGTGATGAAGGGGTGTGAGGATTCAAACTTGAGACTGAGTCCTGACAGTATAAAATGCTTTTATTTGTTTTTATCAATCCAACTGACCCAGAGTAGCCTTCTAAATAACCACATCTCAGCTGCTTTGATTCTTTTTCATCATCTTTTCTTTGTGTCCAGGATTCACAGCCATACATACAGCATGACAGGCCATACAAAGCATTTCATTATTTTCATTTTTAGCTTCTCAGGAATGCCGCAATCTCTCTGGTTGTTGTTTAATTGGATCATTCTAAGTTTAGCTAAGCCTGTTCTTGTTTTTAGGTCCCTGGTACATGGTCCGTCATTGTTTTGAGTGAGCTGAGATATTTAAAGTCTTTCACGTTTTCTATAGAAGTTTTCTCCATCTTTATTCCATGCTCTGTTTGGCAGCTGTTCTAGCAACATGCAGCACTTTTCCTCTTTTTGGCATTGAGCTTGAGACCGACTCTTCTTCCTGTTACATCTACTCTGTGTAATACTCTCGTTATGCTGGTGATGTTATCAGCTAGTAGTGCTGTATCAGCGCTATATAAATTCCATACATTATTATTATTATTATTATTATCATGAGCGTAGCACAGATTTGTTATGTTTGTTATCAGCTAGTAGTGCTATATTATCAGTGTAACGCAGATTTCTAATGTTTATGCCATCTCTCATGACTTGCTCTGTGTATTTATTGAAAAGATGAGGCGAGAAGATGCATCCTTGTCTCTTTTCTTTCTTCTTCTTTCTTTTTACATTGCTTGGCGAGAGCCCTGAGGTTCCCCATGGAGAGATTTTGTGTCCATGACTGTTTTTGCCCTGCACCAGGAAGGTGGCAGCACTCCCACCTCGGGGATGCATTCTGGGTGTGTTCACATTTCCGTAAGCACTGAATGCTCACTAGAGTTACAGCATCTTTAACATGCATATTTGATCTTTTGCATGTGTATATACACAGAGGGAATTAAAGCATTGGCAGGTCTGAACTTAAGTTGACCAGGGAGATCGTAAAAATCCCCAACCCTAATTCCCCAGATGCCACCAAGATGTAAATCCACGACTACATGGACCCATGGGATTGAAGTTGAATGGTCTTCACCACTTGGCTATAACGTCCATCACATCTTTGTCTACCTTCTTTTCATATGTTGAAAAAATAAGTTTTTGTTGCCCATTTGATAATGCTCTTTTGGTTTTCATGAAGTGAGAACATTTGGGAGATGATGTGTTCTTTTCAAAAGCTCATTTCACACATTGTGTCAAAAAGATGCTGGTGAATCACACTGCCAAAGGTTTTGCTGTAGTCTATAAACTTAGCGAAAGTTCTTCATTCATACTTTTCTCACCTTCTCAATGTTTTGGAACATGAATAACATGCCCATAACCCATCGAACGTTGACATGAATTACGGGATCTTTAACATGCATATTTGATCTTTTGCATGTGTATACACACAAAGGGAATTAAAACACTGGTAGGTCTGCACTTAAACTTGATCTTGGAGGTCATAAAAATCCCCACCCTTGATCCACCAGATGCCGCACGAATACCAGGTCTGTTTTTCCTGTTTGTTCTGTAGTCTGCCTGACAGTCTGATTGTGCAAACTATGTACTTTTTGTTTCATCCTATTTAATTAAGATCATGATCAACAAGATCTGATTGCTTGACAGATAAGAGCTATTATTCTGTAGTTAATGAAGTCTTTTACATTTCCACTCTTGTGGGACACAACAAATTCTTGTGACTTCCAGTCTGCTGGCCACTGACCGTTAATCCTCCAGCTTTTACAGCATAGGTAATGCATGGCTCTTAGCCCACCTTCTCCTGAGTGCTTCAGCCGATCTCATGGAAAGTTATTGAGCCCTGGTTCTGGAACATTATCAAGATGTGGTGATTTTCTGCATCTGAGCTCCATGACGGCTGCCCCAACTTCACCGATGAGGGGTTCTAGCTCTGACTCAGAGCTGCTGGTGCTGAACTAAAAATCTCTATCATTTGAGGTGCATTTTCTTCTTGGCTGTGTAATAGTTTGCCAATTCAACCATCTT
>JAQIHA010000376.1:0-14319 GCA_028751875.1 Rapana venosa | reverse complement strand
AAACCAACAGGCAAAACAAACATGAATAAATGTATAACATATACACAATGAAGCTGGCAATAAACTTAATCACTTAGTTATACATACAATCAACTACTCACATTATCAGTCAATTATATGATGAACCAACCAATCAATACAAATTGACTAATTACATATCTATACGCATCAAATTTTCTCTCATGCATAAGGGGGTTCATTCACACTATTGTCATCCACACTCGCACAGTCATGCATTTAAACAACCAAACGAATCAATCAGCACAACTTTTTAAAAGTCAGAGAGAAAAAGCGAGAGAGAGAGAGAGAGAGAGAGAGACGCTTTGACGCTTTGACCAATTTACTGTCATTGCCCAAAGTGGCCTATTGACAAGGGGGGTTATACACGACTTTCTTTTGTAAATACAAATAAATACAAGAAAAATCACATGATGCATTTAATGTAATGAAAACCAAAAAAACAAAAATGAGCTTTCTATGAACGGATACGACTTTAAGCTCTGACGTAAACTCAGTTTCCAACTGAACACAAAGTAATAACAAGGATGAACAATAGGAACCAATAAGCAATAACTAAAATAATGAAAAGAACATTCTAGAATGCTATATTACACCATCCATTGACATTGTATGTGAAATTTTCAAAAAATATTCTTGCTGGAGACTACACAGAGAGAGAGACACACAATTGACACAATTGACACAATTTTATTGCTATTTAGCAATCAAGCCATATAGCGCTGCGGCGCGGTAACAACGATATCGAACGCGACGCGATTACAATGACATGGAAACCATGGCAGTGGTGGTATGTACATCAAGATTCGATACATTATTGTCTGTGTCTCAAGTGTCTCAATTTTCAAACCAGCCTTTCCTTTTCCAGTCTACAGCCAGTGAAGTCAGCCCATGTAAGACCGGATCAGGTCCCGAAGATGATGTAACTCCTGCTCAGCACTCCCCACCACTGTCTCTGTGTGTTGTGTGTTAGTACACTGTTTCCCTTTACGAAGTCTGGCAAGCCTGACACGTTCTTCTGGCAACATGTTTTTCTCTTCTTGCTTGATGTACCAGAACACACACACTTAGATTCCTCGCCAGGATCTCCATTCCAAGAGTATTCCAGGATGATGTCATCTGATTCACACATCACAATGTTTTGATCAACCGAACTATGTACCACCACCTTTCGAAACCGTGTGTTTCTCTTGCTGTCCCTTAATCGACGCTGTACACGTTTGTCAGTTAGAGTAGACACATACTGTTTCACAATACCAGTATCAGTATCAGAGTCATCCACTGTGCAGCCAACTGTCAGCTCTTCCTGCACATCAGACGCCTCAGAAGACACACCGATCTTGCTGTCTGTTGCTGGATCACACAGTAGATCAAGTGAATCTGGTGTGGCTGAGGCATTCAATTCACTGCTGACACATAGTTCTGTGTACACACTGGTTTGTTTTCCTTCTGTTTCCACATCGAGCAGGGAGTCAATGTTACACAAGACCGGCTCTTCCAAGACACTGTTATTGTCACATTGGCGACTTGCCTGTCTTTCTTGGTGTTGTCTTCGTCTTTGGACATCGCGACGTCTTTGACAAGGGGGTTTCTTGCGATAGTACTGAACACGGAGTTAGGTTCAGCGGGTCCGCCATTTCTGTTGACACTGACTTGTCAGCTGGCTTCATTCGCAAGACGAACACAACACTGTCGCTCTCCCCCGCGACTTTCCAACTCGATACGACGTTGTCGATCAGCAGGGCGTTTAAAGTTGTTATTACAGTTGCTGGAAGGCCAGTAACTGACATTTTGAAGCTAAAATGCAAAAATTTGCAGCAGCTTACTAACAGCACACCCGTTCAGTTCTCGTCCCGTCACGTCGTCCGACCACAGAGAGAGAGAGAGAGAGAGAGAGAGAGAGTGTGTGTGTGTGTGTGTGTGTTCGTTCTTTGGATTTAAAGTCTTTTCACAGTTAGTGATATTAGAAGCGCATGTGTGTGTGCTTTTTATTTATTTTATTTTATTTTGTTCTTGTATATCGAGGGTAATGGATGTGCGTGTGTATGTGACAGACACAGAGAGACAGACATACAGACAGATTGCGAGAGAGTCTCCGTGTGTATGGTGTGTGGGCGTGTGAGTCTGTGTATGTGTGTGTGTATATATGAGTCTGTAAGTATTTGTGTGTCAGTCTCTATGTGTGTCTATCTGCCTATCTGTCTGTCTGCCTATCTGTCTGTCTGTCTGTCTGTCAATGTCTGTGTAATGGGTGGAATGCGGCAGCAAAGAGACATTAAATGTATTTCTGGCTTCTCATCCTCAAGGGGGGGGGGGGGGGGGAGGGGGGGGGGGAGAATGAGAACAGTGTCTGTTTTTTGAAGTGTGCACTGAACAGGGTCAGGTCTGAGTGCACTGGGATTTTATAAAAACTCTATCAGTCTGTCTGTTTGTCTATCTGTTTGTTTGTCTGTCGGTTTGTCGGTCTTTCTTTTGTCTGTCAGTTTGTGTCTGTCTGTTTGTTTGTTTGTCTGTCTGTTGGTCTGTCTGTCTGTATATCTGTCTGTCTGTTGGTCTGTCTGTCTGTATATCTGTCTGTCTGTTTGTTTGTCTGTCTAGTGGTCTGTCGGTATGTCGCTTTTTTTCTCTGTATGTCTGTTTTAAAGTCGGTCGTCTGTCTGTCTGTTGGTCAATTTGTCTGTCTGGCTATCTGTCTGTCGGTCGGTGTGTCGGTCGGTCTGTCTGTTTTCTGTCGGCCTGTCGGTCTGTGTGTCAGTCTGTCTGCCTTTTTGTCGGTCTGTCTGCTTGTATGTCATTGCGTTGGTTTCTCTGCCTATGTGTGTATGTGTCTGTCTGCGTATCGGTGTGTGTATGTGCAAGCGTGCGTGTGTGTGGATGTGTGTGTGTTTCTGTTTGGCTGCCTGCCTGCCTGTCTGCCTGTCTGCGTATTAGTCTGCCTGATTGTGTATCTGTTTTCTGCTTGTGTGCGTATCAGTCTGCCTGTGTGTCTGTATTCCTTCTGTTGGTTTGTTTGTTCTTGTTTAGTGGTTTGCTGGTCTCTTAATGTCCGCCAGTGTATATAATTATGCTAGATAAATATATGTGTAATAGTGTGCACTTTGCGCACTATAAGTTTGCACTACAACCCCCCTTTCCTTACCCTCTCCTCCCCCCCCCCCCCTTCTAAAAAGAACTGTTCAACTTGGTTAGACTTCATGATTTGCTTAGTTCAGCAATTCCAAAGACAGAGTTAGGTTTCTTTGACAACCTAACAGTGTTGTGTCCAAACAAACAACTTCTCAGTCTGTTTGGATGCCCATGGTTGTGGGTTGAGGATTCTTTTAATCCACTTGAGACTTTAGCTAGGGAGGCCCATTGGGGTCTGTGTTGGTGGTGGGCGCCTGCCAGGCCCTTTTCTTCCTTTTGGTGTCCAGCATGTCTCGTGAGTGAGTTGGAGCATTGGCAACCAATCCATATGTGAATTGTCACTTCTCTTAGCTTAGGTGTCCTTGAGTGTCTCAGTGGACTGGGAAGCCTGGTAAACAAGTGAGGCCTACGTACTGTTGCACCATCCCTCACCTGAAGTGTCCAACATGTCTCACCTGAGCTAGAAGACTTGGCAACTTAAGTGTGATGGTATAGGTAAGTGGTATCACACATAGATCTATAGTCCTAGAGCTAGCCACCACCACCCCTCCCCCAAATTCCATGTTATCAACAGTCCCTTTGTCGGCTACATCAGAGTCCTCTCTATTCATGGCCTGAGTCCTTGTAGTCAGTGTCCAGTGGAACAGTCATGTAATAAACACTTCAGAGCTTGCTACAGGTAGTCTTATTCAACAGGCTTGTGGGCCTCTTTCTTGTTGAATAGCATCCCCCCTTTCTTCTCTCTATTACTCCCCCCACCTTTCCTCTAGCAAATCAGCAGATTTGTCTTGGTGTCAGGTTATTGGTTGTAAGTTTGTTGTGTGGTCAGGATTGGCTAGTGTTGGCTCCCGGAATTATTCATTGGTCAGCTGAAATCAGGAGTTTGGTAGGGCCAATCGTTCTTCCCCACCCTACCTGAACAACTAAGTTAAAAGGGGCTGTCAGGCATTTTCAAGACTTCTAACCTTCCACTGAACCAGCATCTTCCAAGGCAACAGAACACAACTGAGTGGGCTGTGTGTTTTTTTCTTTATATTAGGCAAATAAAAATCTGCAACTACTGCACCCTGCCTTGCACAAGAGTGATTTATTGTGCTGAGAGAACTATCATTATTGCAACCTTGCAATAATTGGCGTCGCCGGCAGGATTGGCAGGAAACAACCTAAGAAAAGAAAACACACAGCCTCACTTACAGGATGGCAAATGAGAACGGAGACCAACCAAGGACCACGCAGTGGTGGGCGCCACCCAAACTTCCCTATTTCTCCGGAGAGTCAGCTGACGGGCCTGCAGAGGACTTCGTCAATGAAGTCATTAGAGTGCTAGCATCATACTCCATACCAGAGCCACTGGCGGTTGAATTCATAATCCGTCACCTGCAAGGGAAAGCCAGAAGGGAGATACTGAGCCGTGAAGGAAATGACTCATCAGAGGAGGTGTTAAAGACATTGAGCAACACCTTTGGGGACAGACGACCACTGACGTCACTGATGTCGGTTTTTCACAGCCTGCACCAACTCCCAGGTCAGTCTGTGCTGGAATATGCACAGGCTCTCAAGAGCCTTGGGGACCAGGCCAGAGCCAGAGACAAGAAGAGCATCTCTCCCGAGATGCTGCGTGACAGATTCACCGAGGGCCTGATGTCAACCCAGCTCAAAAGAGAACTCCGAAGGTTTGTGAGAGAAAAGGACGGAATGACATTTTTCACCATCAGAGACGAGGCCCTGCGGTGGACCAGGGAAGAAGGGGACCCAATGGAAGCATCACCCCCAATGACCTCATCGGTGTTTCAGCAGCATCTGTCTCCTCCAGCCCAAGCTCCGCAACTGGCTCAACTGCAGCAACAAGTGGCCACATTGACGGCCACAGTTGAGGCGTTGCAGACTTCCTTGAGGTCTCTCACTGAGCGCTTTGAGTCGAGGGACCCCGTGGCACCACCAGCTCCCCGATGGACGCGGACCCGGCCATCACACAGTAGATGCTTCTACTGTCACAAGGAAGGCCACCTACGACGTGACTGCCTGAAAAGGAAGGAGTCCGAAGCAAGGAGTCGGGAAACTGACTTCCTCTGCTGTAGCCAGCCAAGCAGCGGAGGTGGACACGAGGGCTGGTAATGTTGGCGTAACTGGACAGTGTCCACAGACAATACTTAGTGTAGAAGGGAGGGAAGTTGAAGCTTTGGTAGACACAGGTAGTGAGGTTAGCACATTAACAGAGTCTTGTATAGGGAACATTTGAGTAAGCTGCCTTTGCAACAAGCAACTTGGTTAAGACTGAAAGCAGCTAATGGGCTAGATATTCCCTATGTGGGGTTGTTAGAAGGGTCTGTGAAGGTGTTTGGAAAAAGTTGTAGAGCCTCTTTTCTAGTTGTCAAGGACTCTGTAGATCCTTCTACATATGCGAAGAAGTGGAGAACCCCAGCTATTCTAGGAATGAATATTTTACAACAGGTTGTGTCATCCCTTGATAAAACTAGCATGCATGACAATGTTCCACCTTGTTTACAGCCAGTCATTTATGAAGTGCGTGCCATGCATACCTCGGTGAAGGAAGTGGCAAAGGTTGTGGGTAGGAACAGGATCCCAAGCTGCAGTTTCATGGCTGTGAAGGTAAGTGGCATAGAAAAGCCATTTAGAAATCTTGTTGCTGAGCCGTCGGGGCATACCTTACCTCCAGGTCTGTTTGTAGTTCCCGCGTTAGTTGGTGCTGATAATTCCTCCAGGTATGTTAGAGTTGTCAATCTGTCTGAGGAGGATATCTATCTCCATCCTCGAACCCCTTTGGCACTGCTTCATGCAGTTGAGGAGATAGAGTCTCAGGATGCTTGTCAGTTGGAAGTTACTTCTAATGAAATCATTGTCCAGAAAGAGAAACATCCTGAGTCTCCAAAACTGGAAAAGGGTGTTGTGGTTGACCTGCCAAATTTCCCAGGTACGGCAGAGCAGAAACAGCAGGTGGTAGATCTCTTGTCCCGGTATCAGCATGTCATTGCTTCAGATGATGCTGACATTGGCTTCACGGACAGAGTTTCTCACAAGATTCGAACCACAGATGACACTCCGGTTGCTCAGTCCCACCGTCCAGTAGCACCCCATGATTTTCAGGAAGTTAAGGGGCACATTCAAGAATTGTTGGATAAAGGGATCATTAGGAAGAGCTATAGTCCATATGCTGCACCCATAGTTGTAGTTCGTAAGAAAAATGGAAAGATGCGCCTCTGTGTTGACTACCGGCGCCTAAATAGTAAGACAGTGAAAGATGCCTATCCACTGCCTAGGATTCAGGAGAGTTTCGATGCACTATCTGGTGCAACGTTTTTCTCAACTCTTGATCTAGCTAGTGGGTATCATCAGATCGCTATGGACCCAACAGACCAGCAGAAGACTGCTTTTATCACCCCGTTTGGCCTGTATGAGTTCACAAGAATGCCTTTTGGGCTATCTGGCGCACCTGCCACATTTCAACGCCTGATAAACTCGGCCATGTCGGACTTTCTGTTCAGCTTCCTGTTGGTCTATCTGGATGATCTGATGATATATTCCAAGACTTTCACTGATCATTTGCAACATCTGGAGAGAATGCTGAAGAGGATTGGCGAGACAGGGTTGAAACTCAACCTGGAGAAATGCCAGCTGTTGCGTGAAGAAGTTAGTTACCTAGGGCATACCATCTCTGCCCAAGGGGTGAGCTGTCAGGTTGAGAAGACAGAGGTAGTACAGAACTGGCCTGCTCCGAAAAATGTGAGAGAGTTGCGATCTTTCCTGGGGTTTGCTGGCTACTATCGTCGCTTTGTGGCAAAGTATTCACAAACAGCAGGCCCGCTCCATAATCTGGTCAACCAGCACTCCAAGGGCAAGAAAGGGAAGTTCGCCCCTCTCTATTACTCCCCCCCCTTTCCTCTAGCAAATCAGCAGATTTGTCTTGGTGTCAGGTTATTGGTTGTAAGTTTGTTGTGTGGTCAGGATTGGCTAGTGTTGGCTCCCGGAATTATTCATTGGTCAGCTGAAATCAGGAGTTTGGTAGGGCCAATCGTTCTTCCCCACCCTACCTGAACAACTAAGTTAAAAGGGGCTGTCAGGCATTTTCAAGACTTCTAACCTTCCACTGAACCAGCATCTTCCAAGGCAACAGAACACAACTGAGTGGGCTGTGTGTTTTTTTCTTTATATTAGGCAAATAAAAATCTGCAACTACTGCACCCTGCCTTGCACAAGAGTGATTTATTGTGCTGAGAGAACTATCATTATTGCAACCTTGCAACATATGTTTGACTCTGTGTGTGTGAAAACATTATGCTAAACCCACAACCCACTTTCACATGCAAACATCAATGCACAAATGCATAAATATACTCGGGCTTGAGTGCATGCAGACACATGCACGTACGCACATACACACACACACACAGTATATATATATATATATATATATATATATATATATATATATATATATATATATATATATATATAATATATATATATATATATATATATATATATATACGCATACGCATACGCACGTGCACACACACAGGCACTCACGCACGTACGCACACACACACACATAAATAAATCCTCACCAAGTATCCTGTCTAACAAAGGACGCTGTAGCCGAGTTGTTAAGACCATTCGACTTCAGTCCCCTGGGTCCATGAAGTTGTGGGTTCGAATCTGGGAAGCGTCTGATGAATGAAGAGTAGGGATTTTTTTTTTAACGATCTTCCAGGTTAGCTTCAAGTACAGGCCTGCAAGTGCCTTAATTCCCTCCGTGTACATGCACACGCAGAATATCACATGTGCACGTTAAAGATCCTTTAATTCATGTCAGGGCTCGATAGGTTACAGAAACAAGAACATACCCAGCATACATCTCCGAAGATGGAAAGTGGCTACCTTCATGATGGGCACCCCCCAAAAACACACACACACACACACACCACAACAACAACAACAACAATACAACAACAACAACAACAACAACAACAGTTGATACGCGAGCCGAGGAACAGGACCAAAAAAATCCAAATCATGCTGCCACCCATGCAGCAAAAAAAGAAAAAAGAAAAATAGCCATCTCGTTCTTCCCTACATTCCTTCTTGGAATAAGAAAACACAAAAACCAACACACGCACACACACACACACACACACCTATACACACACACACACACCTATACACACACACACACACACACACACACACACGCGCGCGCACGCACGCACGCACGCACGCACCCGCACGCACGCACACACACACACACACACACACGCACACACACACACACACACACACACCCACCCCCCAACACACACACACACACACACACACACACACACGTACACGTACACACATACAAGTCCTTCGGATGAAACTATAAACCGAGGTCCCGGTTGTGCGAACGCACGCAGAACATCTTGCGCACACGTTAAATCCTCTTCCGCTTTTCGTAAGAGTAGGCCATTGTGTGCCGGTGGGAACAGATGACAAAATTTACAAAACCACATACACACGGGGACTGGATGTAAAAAAGCACATGAGTGCTTATTCCATTATCCTCGATATAAAAGAATAAATAAATAAAAATAAATAAATAAAACATACACACACATCGAGGTCGACATACAGGCACCCCAAGAGCAGAAAGATTATCATATAGCACGCGTGGAGTTCTAGAAGATAAATTTCGTTTTTGTTGGATGCTTGTTTGTTATTTCGGGATCTACGAAGTAATCTACTTAAAGAGATACAGCAATCTAATCATTTATTAATCCAACAAATGAGTTTAAATAAATAATTTGGTTCCAAGTGATTTTGTACAGTTTGAAGAATTTCAAAAACCATTTGCGAAGAACGTCTTTGATTGCGTGAATCATCGATAACTTTCTTCTTTTTGTTTAAACAGTTTATTTACCTGTGTCTACAAGTCTTCTAGGCTTCCATGGCAATAAACAATGTTCTGTTCTGTTCTGTTCACAAGATTCAAGATTTAATTCCTTTCACCCCTTTTGGTGTATGGAGGATTACAAACAAATTGAACAGGAAAATAAACCTAACAGCAATATACCCCAAAATAATATGAATACTAACAGTAACTGAAAAGTAAGAGTCTATCGCATAATGATAAGCAAACAGTATTAATGTCTCAATACTATTTTTAAATATACACATTTCTTTAAAAGACATAATCTACACATATGAAAGACAATTGAAATTTCAAGAAATACCTGCAAATCTTATGAAGTTTGAGAGCGACAGGAGAACTTTTCGAGATTTGCATTTCATTAGCCTACAAAAGTTATAACTGGACATGGATTGAAGAAAATGTCGGGGAATAAAATCTTGTCGTAAATATTTGAAGTGGGGACATTCCATGATAAAACGAAATTCATCCCCTAAAACAGACATATTGCATTTTGAACATATTATTTCTTCCCTTGGTATATTATGGAAACGTCCAACCTCAATAGGAAGCTTGTGACAGCTACAACGAAACTTCATAAGAGCGTAAACATATACATCTGGTAGACAAGTTATATATTTTTCCATACCCAAATCGATCTTATAGTTTTTATAATAAAGGCATCTACTATTACTCCACAGCTCAGTTCTTCATTCATTAACAACATTTTCTAATAAGAAGGCTTTGATATGTGAACTTGTAGAATGAATACTTGAACAAAACTGTCTCTCCCACAAACAGTCAAAACCGCGTTGTACTAAAATATTTTTTAATCTTATTTAGCCATGATGATCGAATCAAAGATTTGTCATGTAAATCATTCATCATCTGATAAATATTTGAGGATAGCTTTTCAGACTGGATGTCAAGCAGCTGCATCCAGAAACGAACCATTCTTACAGAGACCAAAATAGACAAAGGATATCTGCCCGTTTCTCCATATACTAGCGAAGTTGACGTTGTACGCTTTAAACGAAAAATATACTTTAAAAGTCTTAACTGAAACTTGTCAATTATTGTTAGGTTTTCATATCATCAAATTTCACATCCATACAACAAAACAGGTACAACGATTTTATCGAATAAATCAAGTGTTACATGTATAGGTAGTTCTTTTTGCCGTGTAGTCCTTATCAAATTAAACATAACTTTACACACACACACACGCGCGCGCGCGCGCGCACACACACACACACATAACGTATAAATGTGAAAGAATGGATGAAACAGTAGGTGAAGTAATTTGTTTGTCCTGAGATTTTATGATTTTCTTCTTTTTTTTTTAATTCTTAAAACATTCTTTATTTAAGTGTGTGTGTGGACGTGAGCGCGCACGCGCGCAGGTGTGTATGAGTATGTGTGTGCGTATATATATCTGTGTGTGTGTATGTGGTAATTTGTAATTTTCAATGTATTATTTGATCGATTTGCCTCTTTTTACTGGTTTAATTTAATGGTAAAGGATGCAATAATGTAGTATTTCAGTATAATCATTAAGAAATTTGTTCTTAGATAGATGGCTTGATGAAAAAAAGCAAATGCATTGTTATTTATGTACCATCTGGAAATAAAAATTTTGGACTTGACTTGACTTCACTCACACACACACACCACAACACACACACACACACACACACACACACACACCACAACACACACACACACACACATTTAGAAAACCCTCATGGGTTTGTGTTCCGTTATCCTGGCTACCTGACCATCTTTTGCACACCAACCCTGCGCACCCCCCCCCCCCCCCCCCACTCCCACGTGAGAGGGAACAGGGAAGTGAACGGTCTGCGTCGGTTCTGTGCGCATGCTCTGTCTTATCACACCTCTGTGGTGGATGTGTGGAGCTAAGCATTTAGCTTAGTTGAGGAAAAGAACAACACGTTTTCGCTTTTGTTTGGTGGGAAGTCAGAATAAATCATAGGGTAAAATTTCCGCTACAATTTGCATATTCTCGGAATCAGTGAAAGCCGATGGACAGGATCAGGCAAATGCAGAGCCAGCACAGGAGAGACAGTGCTGTACAGTGGTAGAGATGACGGCCAACACCATGAGGGAGTAGCAATCATCATGAAGAAAGGAATGGAGAAATGCCTGATGGAGTGGAAACCTATCAACAGCAGGATGATGAGGATAGAATGAAGGTAAGCATGCTAATACCACAATTCATACATGTATGCACCCAACCAAACGGTCAGTGGAGAAGGAAAGCAAAGATACATTTTATGAACAATTAACAGGGCTGAAATGGAAAACACACTAACCCATGACATGAGGATAGTGATGGGTGACCTAAATGCAAAAGTCGGAAAAAGACAACACAAATCAAGAAAGAGCATGGAAAAGAAGGATGTGGCAGCATAAATGACAACGGAGAAAAGATTGGTGGAATTCTGCATGACAACAAACTCCTGGCCCATTGGAGGGACTTTATTGGCCACACCCTGAGATCACAAGCTTACCTGGTGTTCCCCAATGGAAGAGTCAAAAACCAGATCGACCACCTATGATCAATGGGACATGGAGGAGATCGCTCCTAGATGTAAAAGTAAGGAGAGGAGCCGATGTTGGCAGTGATCACCACCTTGTTACTGAACCTAAAAGTGAAAGCTGGAGAAAAAACGGACCTGGGAAACCGAGACAACAAACATTTTGATGTGAAAAACGGCGCAAACACAAAGTAAGAGTGCTTTCACCCTCAGCTCAAAACAAGTTCCAAGCACTAGGTGGATACTATGTAAACTACACACTCCTGACACGGACTAATATAAACACCATGTGGGAACAAAGTCAGGACAGCTACACACAAGGCCCAGCGATACGTGCTTAGGACAGAGACAGAGGAAGAGAAAAAGGTGGATTACAGCAGGGACACTGGCAAGCCATGAGAACAGGCGAGGCACTGAAAAGAAAATCTTAGAGACTAAGTCAGAACGGATAAGAGAGAGGTACAAACAACAGTCAGAGGATGCCAAACCAAAAACTGTGAAAGAGGGAATGACAAAGAACAGACAAGCGTACCTACATGGTGATATTACAAGCGACAAGCAGAGGAGGCCGCCGCAAAGGCGAGAACAAGGACAGGTGTATATGATCATAAGACTGTCAGTGGCAAGAGTACCGGGGGCATACGAAAAAATCACCAATCCTAGATAAAACAAAGCCACTTTAATTACAAAGAAGCAGAACAAGATGCAAGATGGGCAGAACATTTCAGGCGAAGTTCTCAACAGACCACACCCAATGAAGAGGCAGATGTACAGATCCTGATGCTGATTCATGTGACAGCTCACACCCCAAAGAAGGAAGAGATTATAGCAGCATCAGCTCATCTCAAGATGGAAAAAGCCCCTGGCCAGGACAACCTCAACGCAGAACTTTTAGGCAGATCCAGATTTGCATTAAAGTTCTACAGCCACTCTTTTCAGCTATATGGGAGGAGAAACAGCTTACCAGCAGATTGGAATAAGGTGTCATCGTGAAGATCCAAAGAAAGGAGCCCTGAACAATTGTAACAACTGGAGAGGTATCACTCTGCTATTGTTCCCAGCAAGATTCTGGCAAAGATCATCATCGGACGGATCTCAGAGGCGGGGGGCAACAACTCAAAAAGGAACGGGCAGGTTTTGACCAGGAAAAAGATGCATAGCCCAGATCTTCACCTGCGAAAAATCATCGAACAGTGCAGGGAAAATGGCAAGAAGCTTATTCAATTCGAAATTTTTGAAAAAGCTTTGACAGCTTTCATCGAAAAAGTGTTGGCGCATACCCCCCCCCGAGCATAGGGAAATTTCCCCAAAAGAGATTACCCAAGTCATTAAGAGTTTTACAACAATTTCACTCGGTGGGGAAACAGAAAAACCCAGTTTCGTGTACAAACCGGCGTAGAAAAGGCTGCCCCTGTCAGCACTACTCTTAACCTGACAATTGATTGGGTTGAGACAAACAACAGCTGCCAGTCCGGGGATCAAGATGGCCCCCCTTTCTAAACCCTTTTAAAGACCTAGATTTTCCCGACGATCGGGCACTGCTCTCACTCCCACCATCAATTAAAGAAAAGACACCCCTCTCAGCACTTTCGCACGAAGTAGGCCTGAAAATCAGCAGAAGAAGACAGGGGGTAATGACATAAAGTAAAAAAACCCCTCACGGTCACGTGAAGGAGAAGTTTTCCCAAACAACTGAAGATTTCCGTACCTGGGGAGCACTGTTGGGCATCGGGGAGCAGGCGCGACATAAAAACCGGTTTAGCAAAGCAAGAAATGTTTATAGAAATTAAACATGGTGGAATCGTCCAGTAAGCCCCAAACCAACTAAGACTATACCAGGCTGTGATTTCCACCTTTTGTACGGTCGGAGGCTGGGGATGACTGAGAGTGACCTCGACAAACTACCCAATTCCAAAAGAAGAATCTCAGAAAAATTTTGCGCTCTTCGGGCCCTGAGACCATCTCAACCAAGAATTTTTGCCCGTTGAAACCCAAAGAAAGCAGGGACAACATCATATGATAGGCATGGGGTGGTAGGGCATATCTGCCCTCGGGAACAGGGGAACATCGCCCCAACGCCCCCCGGGCACCAGAGGGGAAAAGAAAAGGGGACCCAAAAAAAAGGCCCGGGGGGAGGGGAAACCAAAAAATTAACCCGGGGAAAGGGGGGGGAAAATGGGTTTTTTCTGCCTAGGCCAAAAGGCAAAAGGGGGAAAAAAAGTTGAAAATTTCCGCCAAAGGGCAAAAAAAAAAATAATCAAAAAAAAATTCTTTTTTTTTTTTGTTTTCCATTATATTTTCGGAGAATTAACAATCGGCAATTTCATTTAAATATTAAATTTTTGCTTTTTGGGGGGCCCTTTTGTGGAAAAAAAAAAAATTTAAAACCCCTAACCCGGGGATGGTTAAAAAACCCCGGGGCTTTTTAAGTTTTTAAAAAATTTTAAAAAATAAAATAATAAAAAAAAAAATTAATTTTTTTCAAATTTTTCCTTTTTTCTTTTTTTTTTAATGGAAAAAACGTTTTTTTTCCCCCCTTTATGATTTTTTTTAAAAGTTTTCCAGTCCCCCGTCCCACAACCACCTTTTAAAAAAAAATTTAAAATTTCCCTTTTTACACCCCCACCCTTTTTTTTTCCCCCCAATTTTATATTATAATGTTTTGGGGAAAATATCCCCTTTTAAAAAACAACACAAAAAAACCCCAACCCCAAA
>JAQIHA010000375.1:0-12500 GCA_028751875.1 Rapana venosa | reverse complement strand
CTTGTATAGATCAGCACAAGAAGGAAACGCTACAGCAGGCAGTGTGGTGGTGGAAACGGCAGCAAATCATGTCACTCCCCTCTATGAGTAGAGCGTGACAGAAGTATAGTTGCCACAAGTGGTTCTTTCATACATAGCATGTTGACACTGATAACCGATCGTGCAAGCTTGGAAAGGACAACAGCACGTCTCGCCCACCACTGAGAAAACAATGAATATTGATTGATTGCATGAAGACACACACCTACGCCAGCTTTATGGACAACAGTCACCCGCAGTTATACCAAGGTGGTTTTCACAGTGGATTTCTGGCAGCAAGATCGTGGGTTCGAATCCCTCCCCAAAATTAATAAATAATGATAAATGGAATTTATAGAGCGCTATATCTTGCAAATTACAAATCAGAGCGCTTCCATTCAATCCGCTCCTACTCATGCAACCAAATATAATTAACAATATTCTAACAAATTCAAATGTACACACACACACACACACACACACACACACACACACACACACACACACACACACACACACACACACACACACACACCACACGCACGCACGCACGCACGCACACACACACACACACACACACACCACACACAGGTTGTACATTTCAGCAGGGTGGTGGAATTTGGCTTTTAAAGGCAGGACAGATATGAGATGAAACAAGAGGGAAAAATCTTAGGTTTGAAATAGGTATGTTTTGAGGCTGGATTTAAAGCTGTCATATGTAGGCTTTTCACGAAGGGAGAGAGGGAGGTCATTCCAGATTGATGGACCAGAAATAGAGAAAGAGAGACGGCCAACAGTGGATTGGTTGAATCTAGGTATTCGTAAGCCCAGGGTATCTGCAGCAGAGCGGAGGGAACGAGGAGTGTACAGGTGAAGACATTCACAGAGATAGGAGGATGCTGTTATGTGTAGGCATTTGTAACAGAGGGT
Organism: Rapana venosa; assembly: GCA_028751875.1. Taxonomy (NCBI): domain Eukaryota; kingdom Metazoa; phylum Mollusca; class Gastropoda; order Neogastropoda; family Muricidae; genus Rapana; species Rapana venosa. Next base: position 11,552 of record JAQIHA010000375.1, on the reverse strand, counting down.
ACTGATCTTGTACTTTACTCTCTGTGGCACAGGCAACCAGTGGAGAGATTGCAGGAGAGGAGCAATATGCTCAGATTGTTTTCTTTTTGAGGACTAATTGAGCTGCAGAGTTTTGTATGCATTGAAACTTAAACGAATACTTAGCTTGAGGAGTTGAAGTATGAGTGGAATTCCATAATGGCGGTTGACAGAGACAGAGAGATATGTGAGATGCGCATGCCCAGGAGAAGCCAGGAGATTACAAAACTGGATTTGAATTAAAAGGTAAAGGTGTCCCATAACCTATATGGTCGTAGGGGAACGAGGCATCAGAAACCTCAGCTTCTCTAGAGGCCAACATATTGGGGGCAGGGTCCATCTCCTCTCCCTCGCTGCTTTACCTTCCCTGAACCTAAAGAAGGCAGGTACCCGTTTATAGCTGGGTGAACTGGGGGACTGTACTGAAGCCAAAGCATGCAAACAGTCACCCATCCACACACGCTCAATGCCGCTGAACATTGGCTTGGGAAAAGGAAGTGCTCCGACTACTGAGCTATGCATCCCCTTGAATTACAAATATTCAAAACAACCAAAATCACACATATCCCTGTCTTTGTCAACTACCCTCATGGAACTCCACTCGAACCTCGACTTCCCAATATGGAAGTACTCTTTAAGTTTGTATATCCATATCGGGTAGTTTCCCCAAACTACGTAGTATGACAGACTTTACAGATGGTTGTTTTCAAAGTAATATTCGCTCAAATGAAATTTCTCCAGACAAGTATGCTGTCAGTTCAGGTATTTATTCTTATGTGTACATCTTGACAAATAAGACTAAAAAACAGAATCCAAAATCTCTCTCTCTCTCTCTCTCTCTCTCTCTCTCTCTCTCTCTCTCTCTCTCTATCTATCTATCTATCTATCTATCTATCTATCTCTCTCGATACAATGGTGTAGTTAAAAATTAAACCTTCTATGCACATGATAATAATAATAATTATAATAATAATTATAATTAATGGAATTTATAGAGTGCTATATAATGCAAAAACAAATCAAAGCGCTTGCACACAACACACCCATAACATACAACCAATACCAATTAACAGAATTGACAAATTTGAGATGAAACAGGAGGGAAAAATCTTAAGTTGGGACTAAATATGTCTTGAGGCTGGATTTAAAAGTGTCATAAGTAGGCCTTTGTCGAAGGGAGAGAGGAAGGTCATTCCAAATCACCGACCAGAAACAGAGAAAGAGCAAAGGTCAACTGTGGATTGGTTGAATCTCGGTATTGGTAAGCACAGGGTATCTGCAGCAGAGCGGAGGGAACAAGAAGGAGTGTATAGGTGAACACAGTCACAGAGGTAGGAGGGATATGTTTTGTGGAGACACTTGTAACAGAGGGTACTGATCTTATAGCTTACTCTCTGTGACACAGGCAGCCAGTGGAGAGATTGCAAAAGAGGAGGTATGTGCTCAGATTTTTTCTTTCTGTGGACTAGTCGAGCTGCAGAGTTTTGTATACATTGAAGGGAGTGGATTGATGATGCTGGAAGACCAGCCGGAAGAGAATTGCAATCGTCCAGACATGAAAGAATGAGAGATGCCACTAGTTTGGATGTTACATCAGTGGACAGGTACTTTCGAATTGCACTAAGACGCCGTAGTTGATAATAGCATGACTGGCAAGTCTGGGTGATGAATTTTTGCATTGAGAGTGTGTTGTCCATAATGACCCCAAGATACTTCACAGCAGTGGATCGAGGAATTGGCCTATTGCCGAATTCTATTGAAGCTGTTGTGATGGGAGAGAATTTGTGTTTGGTCCCTACGAGCATGGCTTCGGTTTTATGTGCGTTTATCTTTAACTTGTTCTGTATCATCCAGTTTTGGATATCTTGAAGGCAGTAGTCCATTTTGTCAAGAGAGAAGGCAGATTTTCAAGTGTATCACTGTTAAGAATATGAGAGTCATCGGCATAGATATTATGGTTGCTCTGATGACGGTTTCTTATATGTGAAAGAGGAGCAGTGAAGAGAGTGAAAAGAACAGGACCAAGAACTGATCCCTGTGGGACTCCACATTCCAGTTTTGCAGGTGATGATTGAATCTTGTTTACTGTAACTGTGTAGAATCAGCCTGTAAGGTGTGAACTAAACCAGGTGATGGCTGTACCTGTTATCCCAAACGTGTTTTGGGGATGGGACAGAAGAATTGAATGGTCTATAGTGTCAAAGGTTGCAAATAAGTGGAGAAAAGTGAGAATGGAGATTTTCCCTGAGTCAGAAGCATGTAGAAGCATGTTTAACGTGTGGACTAGGGTGGTTTCAGTGCTGTGGTTGGCACAATAGGCAGACTGGAAAGGTGGAAGAAGACTATTGGAATGAAGGTGGCTGTTGAGTTGTTTCAGAACAACTTTTTCAAGGACTTTAGAGATAAAAGGTAGGTTAGAAACAGTCCTATAGTTCTTCAGAATGTTAGGGTCAAGGCCGTGCTTTTTGAATAGAGGTGTAACTATTGCAGTTTTGAGATGTGATGGAAAAATTCCTGAAAGAAGAAATGAGTTTACTATTTTTGTGATAGTGGGTACAATCAGTGCGAGTGAGGAGAGAAGCGGGTACAGGATCGAGATCGCATGATTTTTTTGTCATTTCTTTCAGAATTGTCTTGATTTCTTTCTCGCTTGTTGGGTAAAAGAAATAAGAGGAATCCAGGGAATTGGGGATCAGGAGGCGCAGGCTGGAAAGAAGTCTGATCCAATCTGGAGCGAATGTTGTGGACTTTGTCAGATAAGAATAAAGAAAAAATAGCAGGAAGTTCAGAGTGGCTGTGGACAGTAGGCAGAAGGCTTGCCTTTGCAAATCCTAGAAGAGTTGAGGTGAGGGAAAAAAGAGATTTCATGGACGTGGCATCAAGAACTTGAGCAGAGTAGTAGTTTGTCTTTGCTGAATGGATTAAGGTTTTGACTTTGTTGATTTGTTTTCAAAAGACCTGTTTGTTTCAGTTTTTGTTTTTCACCATTGTCGCTCTAGTTGTCGGTGTTTGCGACCAGGATATCATGGGTGTACCATGGGGCGCAGGGCCTATCAGGCAGAATGAGGTCACTGGGAGGTGCATGCTCATCGAGCAGTTGGCTAAGAACAGTGTTGTAGTGAGATGTTTGCATTCTATCTATCTATCTGTCCCGTAGTCTGACGACCGTGGGGGCACCCTCAAAGACTCAGCAACCAGTTCCCTCCATTCCTCTCTCTGTTCTGCCTTTCTCAGGGTTTTGTTGAGTTCTAGGCCTGTCCATTCGCTGATGTTATCCTCCCAGCTCTTCCTTGGTCTGCCTCTTCTTCTTCCTCCTTGGACAGTGCCTTGCAAAACTGTCTTTGTAATTCCTTGGGATCTTGTGACATGCCCATACCATTTAAGTTTACGCTTTTTCACGATCGTTAGAAGGTTTCCATAGGGTCCCAATGGTTTGCTGGATTCTGTTATGCACGCTTTCGTTGCTTATGTGGTCTTTGTAGGAGATGCCAAGGAGTCTCCGAAAGCATCTCATCTCCACTGCCTGTACTCTTCTCTCCAATTCTGCAGTCAGGGTCCATGATTCACAGGCATAGAAATATGGATATGACAATGGGAGCGCATTAGTCTGATCTTGGAGATAAGTGAGATATTCTTATCTCTCCAGATGGTGTTAGTTTTGACAAAGCTGTTATTGTCTGTGCAGTCCTGCATACTACTTCTGGCTTGGATCCCTGGTCGGATACAATGGCTCCCAGGTACTTGAAGCTTTGAACTGTTTCCAGCTTCTGGTCATTAACCCTGATATCAGTGCTAATGCCGTTGGTGTTATTAGTCATCAGTTTGGTCTTCTCTGCACTGATTTCCATGCCGTATGTTTTGGAGGCCTTATCCAATTGTTCTGTTAGGCTGGCAAGCTCTTTTCTGATCCTGCTATTCCATCAATGTCATCTGCGAAGCGGAGGTTTGTGATCGTTCTGCCACCAATGCTGACTGATCCTTCATGATGTTCCAGTGCATCAGCCATGATTCTCTCAAGGAAGATGTTGAAAAGAGTGGGTGAGAGTAGACAGCCCTGCCTTACTCCAACTGTTGTTCGAAACCATTCTCCAATGTTGTTGTTGTAGTACACTGCACTGGTGGCCTCGCTGTACAGCTGTTTGATGACTCTGATCAGGTTTGCATTGATGCTGTACAAATTCATGGTTGCCCACAAAGCTGCATGCCACACCCTGTCAAATGCCTTCTTAAAATCGATAAATACGTGGTAAAGGTCTTGTTGATGTTGAAGGTACCGCTCGCATAGTATTATGTTTGCATTGCCAGAAATTAAAGTAATTTTTTTCATTGCATCCTGCAAAATACTCCTTTACTCTTTGTGAACAGAGTCCATTTTTTCTGCCTTCCTCCGAACCTATGTACAACTTGTAACATGTTCTAGCATGTGTCCATCCATCCATCTTATGAGGGAGTGTAGTTGTAAAACTAACTGACCCTTTTGGTATTGATGCTGTTTTGAGGTTATCCTAATTGTAGATGTATGTGCGTCTGAGAATAGAAATAGCTTTTTGACCTTTGGGTGCATAGCAAACTAAGTGATTCATTAGTTGTTGGGACAGTCTTACTGAAATGAAATGTGAGAAGAGAAAAAACTGGTCGGAAAAGTAATGTGACTATCTGCTTTAGTCAAAGTTATTGTGATAGTCGAATCTAGCTAGCTGTAGCCTTACACACAGGTGTTGATGACACCAAGTAGAAACTGTTACCAAACAGGCCAACAGGGGTTCTGAATAATATGGAAACAGAAACATATACTCCAATAATTGATGCCTGTATGCTGCTATATAAGTTCCATTTATTATTATTATTATTATTATTATTATTATTATTATTATTATATTTATTATTATTATATTTGAGGAAAGCTGCATGCGTGTAAATGATTTGAGTGCAAGCGCTTCGATTTGTTTGTTCTACAAGATTCAGCGCTATATAAAGTCCATATATTATTATTATTATTATTTAGATACAATTCATGAATCGCATTGATCAGGGGTAAAATGATGTGGGCTGCTAACATGGTCGTTACAAAGGTAAACAACTGTTTGGTGTTGAATTGCGGTAATTGGTTTTAAAGTTTGTGGCTCCCGTTTTTGAACATGGTAAATATGATTGCAAGCTTGGTCCAGCAGATGATTACCCTGCTAATAGCATTATGACATGTGGGTGTGATTACGTGTATGGTCATTTCTGTGGGTCAAAAGCGGGTGTTAACGAAGTGTATGTGATTTCTGTGACGCATAAGATCATGCCTGTAGTCTGTCTCGCCCTCCTTCTCTCTCTCTCTCTCTCCTCTTCTCTCTCTCTCTCTCTCTCTCTCTCTCATCTCTCTCTCTCTCTCTCTCTCTCTCTCTCCTCTCCTCTCTCTCTCTCTCCTCTCTCTCTCACTCTCCTCTTGGCAGGACAGTCACAGACATGACTGAGACATCCACCAGTTGTTTGATGAAGGAACGAAGACAGAGAAGGTGTACAAAAACTGTCCGATACTATCAGTGAGATGAAGACAGAAATTGAACAGTTAAAAGCAGACACGGACAGGCTGGAAATTTCTCAAGAAGAGATAACTTGAGGCTGTTTGGTATACCTCAGCAAACTGACAGGGAGTCCATTGAAACCTGTGCTCAGTCAGTCATCGACGTGCTGAACAGTGTGGATAACACGAGGTCTTGGACACTGGACCACATAGCACGGCACACCGAACAGGACAGGCACGAGATGGACAGCCCAGGCCAAATGACGCCAATTTTCAGCAGGTGGCGAGACAAAATGTCCTTTTAACGGACAGGGACCTGAGGCAGAAGCTGCAGGACAGCGGTGTCAGGGTGGCCAACGACCTGACCAGGGCCCAGCGCGCAGATGTGGCTGCAGCACGCAGGGAGGGCAGGAGAGCCTACTTCCACAGAGGGCAGATGGTGATGGGGCCCAGGCTTCCAGACCCCCGATCCTACGCAGAGGTGGTGGAGAGTGGGGGTGCGCAGCGGTCTACCACCCCTGTCCCCCCCTCACAGTCCTGTCAACAAGGGGGTTCCCCTTTCCTCACCGGCGGAGGGGGCGTGACGTCAGAGGGTGGCACCACACCTGGCAGCCGACAGAAGAACAGGAACGGCGGGCCCCCTTCTCCTTCCTCCTCTCACTCTGTGGCACGGGCAACACGGAGCCAGCACGGGGGTGACGTCACCGGAGGCAGTGCGGACGGGCGTTACCGTGGCAACCACGTGGCGACTCCACGAGGTGAACGTCACAGCTCAGCCACGGTTGGCGGGGATTCCCCTCGCTGTGACGTGGCGTGTCCACTGCCAGTGAGGGGCGTGGCAGCACGGACGGGCCCTCTGTCCTACACACAGACAGGGATGCGGGATTTCCTGCGTAACCCCGCCCGCGCAAGTCGTCTGCTCGCGGCAAAGCAGCTTCAGTGACAGCAAAGACAGTCGCAGAGTCAGCGCCCCTAGCAACTTAAGAAAGAGCTAGGACAGGCCCGGCCATCCAAGTCAATGGACATTTTTAAATTATAAAGTTAAAATTTGTACAGCAAATTAAAAAGTCCCTTTATAAACTATGGAAATAAGTTCGATTTTGTTGCCTCACTGAAACTTTTCTTGACTCTAATTGATTACAGTGGGTTTTTCTAGATTATATCAAGTTTCATGTCCCGGCTCAAAAACTGTCACATCAAGGAAGGATTCTGGAGGAGTGCTTCTATTAGTAAGAAAGTCTTTAGAAAGATATGTAAAAGAAATTGAAAAATAGTGTGACAACACATTGTCCATTAGAATAAAACAAATGTATTTTTAATTTAGATAAAGATGTTATTTTGATAGCGTGCTATATTGTGCCAGAAGGTGGTCCTCTTTACAATGAAAAATTAATTAAAGATGGGTTTATATTATTAGAGGAAACCTTATTGCAATATTTTCAAATAGACGACTTTCATTTCATGATTTTAAGGAGATTTTGAATGCCAGGACTGGTCAGGAACAAGCCGACCTTGAAGTGATGTCAAATTATTTGGATTTTTGTGGAGAAATGATGATGTGAATGATGAACTTTGTGTGCGTCTCTAAAGATGACACATGAACAATTTTGGCAGGTCCTTGCTAGATTTATGTTTTATGTTTTGACATGGGGATTCTGAATGGATGTTGTGAGGGGATAGGGAGGGGGATTATACCTTTGTGTCTCCTAATGGATGCAGCGTTATTGATTATTTTCTTGTTCCATAGTCAAATGTTATCATGTTTTGATCTGTGTATTGGGGAGTGTATCTATTCGTGGCACCTCCCCGTTGAAATAACATGGAAATAGAAATGACTGTGTTAGTATCGAAAGTAGAGGAGAAGAGAGTGTAGAAAGGGATTATATGGTCAGAAGATTTTGTAGAAGTATATAAACATGAATTAGATAGTGCAGAATTTCAAGAAAGCGTAGAAACAACGCCTCTCAGCTATTGAACCACGGATGTGAATAACAGTGTGATCACTTTGTGAAGGCAAGTATGTGGGGCTGCTGCATGCATGGTCAGAACAGTTAGAAAAGGTAGAAAAAAATGTAACGACTGGTTCGATGCTGAATGTGAACGAAAGAAACAAGAAGTAAAGAGACTATTAAAAAGATTTCAGCGTTGTAAAACAAACGTAGATAAACCAGAAAAAAGACAAATGTACACTACCGCACGAAAAGAATACATCAGTCTAAGAAAAGCAAAAGAAAAAGACTTTGACGAAAAGAGATTAGAGAAACTTAAAGAATCTTCTAAGGACTCGAAAACGTTCTGGTCCGTCATCAGATCCGTTAGTCGTAAGTCACTAGTTTATAATAACATCACTATTCAACAATGGTATGATCATTTTTTGAGAGTTTTTAATGACTTTAATTGTGCAGAAACACGAGAGAATGTGGAAGTATTACAAGAAGATGAAAATATGTTTGAACCATTGTTTAACAATCCTATAACTCAAAATGAGATTATTGATGCTATTAAACATTTAAAAACAGGAAAAAGTGCTGGTCCTGATAAAATAATTGGAGAAATGCTCAAATATGCAAACTCAGCTGTAATTACTTTTCTTGTTCAGTTATTTAACCTTCTGTTTGAAAAGAGTGATTTCCCTTTGCAGTGGGCCGAATCAGTAATAATTCCGATACATAAAAAGGGAGATGTTAATAATGCTGATAACTATCGCGGTGTAGCTCTCACCAGTGTATTAAGTAAACTTTATACTTTCATTTTGAATAAGAGATTAACTCAGTGGGCGGATAACGAAGAAAAATTTAATAGAAGAGCAAGCGGGATTTAGAGCGAAGTACAGCACTGTAGATCATATATTTACTCTTTACTCTCTCATTCAAAAACATCTGCTGTCCAGTAAAAAATTATATGCTGCTTTTGTTGATTTTAGAAAGGCCTTCGATTCTGTGAATAGAAATATATTGTGGAATGTACTACGAAGAAACGGTGTAAATGGTAAATTATATATGGCCCTTAGAGCTATTATAACTCAGTACTAGCATGTGTGCGTGCAGGAAATGAATATTCCGATTTCTTTGAATGCCCCAAGGGAGTGAAGCAGGGTTGTATTTTGAGCCCACAAATGTTTTCGTTTTTTATAAATGAATTAGCGATTGAGCTGTCAAGGAAAGGAAAGCACGGCATTCAAATAATTCCTGGTGCAACCGAGGTGTTCTTATTACTTTTTGCTGATGATATTATTCTTTTATCTGATACTGTTATTTGGTTTGCAACATCAGTTAAATATCTTAAAAGAGAGGCAGATAATTTTGATTTATCAGTAAATATGGATAAAACAAACATTATTGTTTTTAGAAAAGGGTGGGCATTTATCAGTTCGTGAAAAATGGTTGTATGGAAATGCTGAAGTCAAAATAGATTAATACGTATAAATACTTAGGGATGATGTTTTCAACAAAACTTAGTCTAAATTTTGCATGGCAGGAATCTTGTAGGAAGGGGAAAAAAGGGCGTAATAGAAATCCTAAAAACATTACGAAAGCTGAACTCCATAGACTGTTCCCTATTCTGGAAATTATTTGACACACAGATAGAACCCATGCTTACATACGCTTCAGAGATATGGGGATTATATGTAAATACGCACATGGAAAAAGTTCACACATTTGCCATGAAACGTTTTCTAAATGTGCCAATACATTCATCTAATACTGTACTATATGGAGAGACAGGAAGATATCCTTTATATATAAGAACTTTTGTCAAATGCATTAGATATTGGTTAAAACTATTGAAACTTCCACAAACACGTTTATGTAGACAGTCTTACGATATGTTAATTATACAGATGGAGTGGGGGAAAGAGAACTGGGCATATCAAGTTAAAAGAGTTTTATCAGAACATGGCTTCGGGATTGTATGGATGTCTCAGGAAGTAGGTAATGAGCGTCAGTTTCTTTCGGAATTTAAAGATAGGCTCATTTGCTCTTTTAAACAAAACTGGCACTCAGATTTGGAAAGTAAAAATAAATATAGCTGGTTCTTTTCGTTCAAATCTGTCTTTCAGACAGAAAAATATCTATCAATAGTTACTGACAAATGGCACAGGCTTAATTATGCTCGATTCAGGTTAAGAACACTGGGTTTTAATGCTAATAAAAGATGGTTCCAGACTGAGACAGCCATGCAATTACCATGTCCATTATGTGGTCATACTGTTGATGATGAAATTCATTTTTTGTTTCAATGTAAAGCATATGAAACTATACGAAAAACATAATTTCCTAAGTTCACAAGAAACAGAAAGTCTAGATATTATTCTATTCTGTCGTCTGAAAACGAACATGTAATTAAATCTGTAGCTAAGTTTATTGCAGAAGCACAAAAATTAAGACAAGCCATGTCAGCACCAATTATATAAATATGTAATGATATAGTCACTTAAAGAGCAATGTATTCTCAAGTAAGCAGAGTTAAAAAGGCTGACATATATCACTTATAATTTGAATGGATGGTCGATTCGAATGTTGTTTTTGCATTTCAGTTTGATTTTCCTTTTTCTTTTCTTTGTATGAACTAGGTGATTTGTAAATGTACAGACACCAATGTTATCATTATAATTAGTCTGCTATAGTGGATGGATGCTTTCTTTTTGCCAAACTTAATTGTATTAATCACGTATTTAACTTTTTATTTACTGTTTCACAAACATATTTGTGTTACCCCCCTTGTCAAAAGGCCTAGTAGGGCAATGACAATAAACTGTTAAAGCGTTAAAGCGTCTCTCTCTCTCTCTCTCTCTCTCTCTCTCTGCTGTGCTGTGCTGTGCTGTGCTGTGCTGTGCTGTGCTGTGCTGTGCTGTGCTACAATATCCATTTGGTAGGATAGGGGCATGGGTAATGAAAGAGATCTTAGTGTAGAGTAAGTTCCGTTGAGCATTTTCTAAGATAACTTCAATTGAAATTACTGAAGAAAGGGTTTTCCTAGTTAATTGTAATCTTTATTTGATTTACAATTGTAGATTCTCTGTTGGTTCCTTAAGATTAAAGGTAAAAAGGTAAAGGAGTCCCATAACCTATAAGGTCGTAGGGGAGCGAGGCGTCAGAGACCTCACTTCTCTAGGGCCAGCATATTGAGGGCGGCGCCCATCTCCTCTCCCTCTCTCCTTAAGATTAACGTTGGAAAAAATAGAGATGGGGTCACAAAGAACACTCGCAAATACCAACGATTGGGGGAGGGAGGCAGATAGAGACGCAATTACGAAATTGGGGACACATAGGGATGGGGGACACATATGGATGTATGAACACACACACAACACACACACACACACACACACACACACACACACACACACACACATACACACACACACACACACACACACCACAACACACACACACACACACACACACACACACACACACACACACATTGAGGGTTTAGTTGGATTGGGGAGGGGGATGTGGGGTTTATATGTTTTTGTGATCAGTTGTTACAATGAACAAAAACAACACACAGGGTTCATACAGAACTTTGGGAAGAAAATTTAAGGACTTTTAAAGGACCTCAGTCTCATTTTCTAATGACCTTCATTGACAAATAGGGCTTGCATTTTAACAATGTTCACACAGTTTGAAGCTGGAAATAAAATAACATATACAGCCAATATTGTGCAATTTTCTTCATAACAAGAAATCAACATTGCTACTGCAGTTAATTGGGAGTAAATCAAAAACAATGTGTGCACCTAGCATAAAACACTTTGATCTAAGTGATAATCTCACCTGTTTGTTCATAATTTCATTGCATACTGGTTCTCAAGGTCTAGACAAGCATAGAGCTATGTGTGTTACTTCACCAATTACGAAATCGGGGACATATAGAGATGGGGGACACATATGGATGTATGAACACACACACACACACACACACACACCACACACCCCAACACACACACACACACAGTGTGTGACACTAAGTGATCCCCTCACCTGTTTTTTTTCCTAATTTCCCTTGCATTTAAACT
>JAQIHA010000374.1:12500-14337 GCA_028751875.1 Rapana venosa | reverse complement strand
AAAGGGGCCAGATACACCAACAATGAGGGGGGGGAGGAGGGTGGGGGGGGGGGGGGGGGGGGAGGGGTGGAAATGTCACAAATTAACAGGTCACACCCCAAAGACATCACAAAAGTAGGTCAAAGTCATGTCACAAATGAACAGGTCACACCCCAAAGACTTCACAAAAGTAGGTCAAAGTCATGTCACAAATGAACAGGTCACACCCCAAAGACAACACAAAAGTAGGTCAAAGTCATGTCACAAATGAACAGGTCACACCCCAAAGACGTCACAAAAGTAGGTCAAAGTCATGTCACAAATGAACAGGTCACACCCCAAAGACTTCACAAAAGTAGGTCAAATTCATGTCACAAATGAACAGGTCACACCCCAAAGACGTCACAAAAGTAGGTCAAAGTCATCGACAAGGTGGTATGAAAAATGAGGTCAAAGGCCAGGGTCACAAAAAAGGTCAAAGGCCGGCACAAACAGGGGGGTGGGAGTCATGGAAGTAGGTCACACAAAACTAGGTCAATGCAAAAAATAAAAAAAATAAAAAAATAAAATCAGGCCAAGACATGTGTGAAGAAGAGATCAGGAGATCAGGATTTCCCGGACGACTTCTTCTTCATCTCCTCGGCCGTCTGTTGGACCACGGAGTTCATGACGCCCAGGAACTTCTCCCAGGAGTCCTTGATGAAGGGCGTGGCTGCCGACCCTGCCCTGGCTTCCAAGAACTTGGGGAACATGTTCTTCAGGTCCTGCAACAACACAACCATCAAGTCAACGGCCTGGTCCAGAGTAGACGACAGAGAAAGGACGACTACCGCTATCTGAAAAAGAGAAGAACGAGTCGTGATTCAAAGACTCCGCACTGGGGAACAAGGGGCTAAATCGCCCCACATGTCCACAAAGCTAAAACTCGTTCCCTCTCCCCTGTGGTAAAGAAAATCCAGACTGGCGAACACATCCCTTCAGAGGTGCACGCTATTCAGCAACCTGAGGAAGATGGTGTGGCTGATGGAGATGACCCTGCAAACTAAGCTGCACAGCCCACGAGAGGAGCTGGAAAGAACATGTCATTATTTTTTCCCAAGCACATCTGACTGTGTAAAAAGCGAACGAGAGAAGAAGAAGAAGACAATGACAATGACAATGACAAATTCTTTTATTTCGAGGATAATGAATAAGCACACATGTGCTTTTTTACATCCAGTCCCCGCCCGTTAGGGATACATCTTAATAATAATAACCCAATACTTATACAGTCTCACAATAAAAACAAGGGGAAATAACCCTTTTCAAAACAGCTCCCCCCAACAACCCCCCCCCCCCCCCAAAGCAAGTAATTAAAAGAAAATCCTAAAAATACCCCACCCTACCCCCACCCCCCAAAAAACCTAACCAAAACAAACAAACAAACAAAAGAGAAGAAAAAACCAAACCAACAAAAGATGATAAAAAGAGAAAAACAGACAAACAACAACAAGAACAACAACAAAGCCAAGAAAAATAACACAACCAAACTTAATAAGTCATAAAGTTAAACATCTACACATTGTCAAATGGTACACATACTTGTTACACATAATTATAAGATATTGAAATAGGGCACTCATTAAAACTTAAGTACAGAGGCAAGTCCAATAAAGTATTGAAAATATAAAAATATGAATCCTTCATTCAGGATATACTATGACTATAAGCAGGACGATAAAAGGTGAGAGAGAGACAGAGACAGAGAGACAGAGAGTGTTGTTTGTGTGTATTTCAGAGATAATATCCAATATATAATTCCAAAACAGTATGCGATCCCATCAACACTCATTTTAGATTATACTCGTTTCAAATTATA
>JAQIHA010000373.1:0-14336 GCA_028751875.1 Rapana venosa | reverse complement strand
AGATGACCTCGCGTCACGGCTCCTTTCAAAGCTACTGTTCGGCATGTTGAGGGTTCGCAATCGGTTGCCGTGTCGTCATTTCTATTTAGGCTTCGGGATGTTAACTAACACCTCAGATAGTGTCTCAAAGATTTCGTCCTTACTTTGTTTGATGTATGGTCTCTAGGAAGACGCTGTGGGGCGGGGGGGGCGTAGAGCTCGCGCTAGAAGAAGAGGACATATCTTACCGCCACAAAAACTCCAGTCTTTTACATAACCAATGCCTCAGAGGTTACATACTCCTCAACATTCAGGTTGGCCGTGTATCGTGATAGTTCTTATCACTCAAACAACTGTGGGACAGGATCCAGACAAACCCCAATTGAGTTCAACTCCATTTAAGACAGAATGGGGAGGGTATAGTGGGGTTGGATCGGCCATTACACTCCGCATAGCCTGCGTCAAATGTCACCAGACAGGGGACCTTGACTGGAATCCTCAGGAAAGCGGTAGTTGGTCGACAAAGCCGACATGGCGCTAGAAGTGTTGAGATGAGAGAAACAAAGGCAGCCGGAATGACTTGGGCCGAGCTGAAGAGGAATCTCCAAACCGAGTTCGTTGGAGGGGTGTTGTTGCAGCCCTATGTTCCCCAAGGAACCAAGAGGCATAAGTCAAGTAGTCGTAGTATTAAAAGAAAGAAGGCAGAAAAAGGCAGAAATAGAAAAGAGGGAGTTCCTGGCACCGAATTTCTAAAAGGTGGGAATGCTATTTATACCAACAGGCCCCTGACATCCACACAGGGCAGTGGTCCCAGTAAAGAGCTATGGATGTTCTGCAGACTGCTGTGGCACTCTCCATTCTGCCTTATTCTCCCATTTATTGGAAGCTGATCAAGTGTACTTGGAGTACGGTGTTTGGATAATAGGTCGAGTGAGACGCTATGTGATACTTTTGTTTGGTGCCATTTTTTCTGTACATAATGTTACGGTCCTTTTGTATGGACTTCTTTGGTTTTTGATCTTCTACAAATTATATCAATTATAATATACTTAATTTTATTTTGTTTATTACTTCTCTTGTTTTTGTCTTAAAATTGAATGTAATATGACATCCTGTGCTTTTTTCATTCAGTCCCGTTGGTCTGTGTATGCTGTTTTGAGAAATTTTGTATCCATTTCACACAGGCACACAATGACCTACAACTTCCGAAAAGCCCGAACTAGGTTTTAACGTGTAGTGTAGATAAAGATAATTCTGCGTGGCATTTGCACTGGGAACATTGGTTTTATAGTCTCATCCGAAGGGTTATATCAGACAGCAGAGAATTAAGAAAGAAGCAGAACGAACAGATAACAGACCAAATTCAACCCCCCAACCCAGCCCCCAACCTTTCATTCCTTGGCAAGAAATCTGAGGTTCAACAATGGTGAGATTTTGCACATGTAGCTGTTTGCAGCCCCCAGTCATTGTATCTGCCTCCTCACATCAGGGATGAACTAAACAAGAAAGCTAGTCTGTGTTCAGAAACACTGATCCAGAAGAGACACATCCTCAGAGATGGAACTCAAAGAGCTGTAGAGAAAATATGGCGGGCAGAAGAATGCATGCATGGCTTCACTTCACTTCCACAGACGCTGCATGCTGGTACAGCAATAAACACTCCTAGTGTCGTGCAGTGTCAGTGACAGACATGGCCACTTAGTGCTGCAAGCTGATTGCAGTCAGGAGGATGGCTGAACCAGGCCACCCCTCTCCTCACAGCAGGAAATCCAGCAAGACGTGACAGTGACACAGAGGAGAGAGAATGCTAAAGGGAGCTAGGATGTGGAACAGTACTTCTGTCTGTCTCTTTGTCTCTATCTCTGCCTGTATCTGCCTGTCTCTGCCTATCTGTCTCTGCCTTTTTCTCTCTGTGTCTCTCTCTGTCTCCCATTCTGTCTCTCTCTGTCTCCCTTTCTGTCTCTCTCTGTCTCTGTCTCTGTCTGTCTGTCTGTCTGTCTTCTCGCTCTCTCTCTCTCTCTCTCTCTCTTTCTCTCTCTCTCTGCATTTTGCATGCATAAGTGTGCACATTTCAGTGATTTTTTCCCTTTATCTGTGTTAACTTCCAAGTGTTCTGCTGAAAAGAAGCAGTTTTTTTAAAGAAAAAATAATCACAGCTTTTAAAAGTGAAAAAAGGGACAAAAAAGGGCCCCAAAGGTCTTTACTTTTCCCTTACATTTCAAACGGGCCACGAAAAATAATAGGGCAAGCCCACTTACCCCCAAATGTTTTAAAAAAGGAAAGGCAAAAAGGAAAAAAAAGGAAAGCCCTAAAACCACAGAGCGCCAAAAATCAAGTATCTCGGGGGATCCTGAAAATGATCCCCCAGGAAAATTGGGGGGAAAAAGGGAAATTAAACCCCCCATAGGTTTTGAGGAGCCGGGGCTGAAGGGGACTAAAAGATAGAGAACGGGTTAGACGGAAACCCCAAACCTTTTTGGATGCCTTTCCCTTTCCCTTTCCCCATTTTCCCTTTATTGTCATTCTTCTAACTTCCCCCTCCCGGGTCATTTTAATGCTTCAGTTTTAAAACCCCCCCTTTGTTTGGATTTAAATGTCCCTGCTTTGTTTATTTGAAAGTGTCCTTTCATGGGGATTAATAAGGCAAATGCTGGTGATTATTTTTTGCCGAAATCATAAAAAGAGAGTTTGATTTCTTCTTCTTTGGATTTGCAATTTATTAATTTTTTCCTTTTGCCTTTGGGTTTTAAAAGGTTCGGGCCTCGGGACGAAAAAAATTTTTTTGTGTGCCCTTATGTTGGATTTTTTAATTATCTCTCCCCAATTTACTTTTTTTTATTTTTTAAAACCTATTTTTTTATTTATTTTTTTGTCCTAAATTAAAGCTTTTTTTTTTTATAAGCAAACCCGGAGTTTTAAAGACAACCCCAAAATTTCGTTTTGGCCAGCCTTGGGTTTTTGTGTTTGTTTCTCCCTTTTAATTTTTGGGCTGCTCCCCTTTTAATAGAAGTGGTTCAAACCCCCCTCCTAACCCCAACATAAAGCTTGTTAAGGGGTTCTTTTGGGCCTTCCAGGGGACAGCGTTAAAACGGGATTTAAAAATTTAAAGCCGGGGGTTTTTGCCACGTTTCCCCAAAGGGCTGCATGATTTTTTTTTTATTCCGGCTAGAGATTTTGCAAAATCCCAAAAGTTTTTAGTCACCCCCAAAAGGTTGGCCCACTTTCCCAAAAAATTCAGGAATATGCATTTTCTAAGGGGTTTTTTTTTTTTTCATAAAAAAACCCCGCAGCATCAATTATGTTTTGTAATATGAAAAAAAAATGTTTTGGGTGCTGCCTTTAAAAGTGGCCAAAAAAAAAATTAAGCTAAATTTGGGGAACAATTTTCTGCGTGGGGGGGAGAATGATTATCTTTGAAGGGTTTTGGGGAAAAAGAAAAGGAAAAGGAATGTCCCAAAAAAGAAGGCCCGGACATAGACAAGGGAAGGGGAAAAAGGGGGAGGAAGACAAGCGCTTTGATTTGTTTTTTTTGCGAAAATTCAGTGCTTATAAATGCCATAAATTATTATTATTTTTATTATTATTATTATTTTTAAATTTTTTTTTTATCTTTTTTCATTATTAATTATTTTTAAAAGGGAAAAAAAAGGAAAAAAAAAGCAGAAAGAAAAAGGGAAAAAAGAAAAACAAAAAAACCCAAAGAAAAAAGAAAAAAAGAGGGAGGTTCTGGCACCGAATTTTAAAAGAGGGGGGAATTTGCTATATTTTAAAAAGGGCCCCAGACATGCACCCCAGGGCGTGGGCCCAGAAAAGAGCTATGGATGTTCTCCCAGACTCTTTTGGGCCACTCTCCTTTCTCCCTTTTTTCCCCCCATATTTTGGGAAGCACAATTTAACGAAACATGTGTTTGAATAATCCCATTATTTTGTTTGCCTTTTTTGTTAAAAAATTGCTATGTTCCTTTTTTTTGGGGACTTCTTTGGTTTTTGTTTTTACAGTTTTTAATCAATAAATATCTTAATTTTTTTTTTTTGTTTATTATTTCCCTTTTTTGTTTCAAGTAAAATTTGGAATATGAAATCATGTGCTTTTTCCATTGTGTCCAGGTTGTATCCCCGTTTTGTAAAAGGTTTTTGGTCATCCTTTCTCACAGGCACCAAAAGGGACCTACCCTTCCAAAAAAGGGGGGAAAACGGGTTTTAACGTGGGGTGAAGATATTTTTGTGCGCTTTTTGAACATGGGATTTTTGGGGTTTATAGTTCTTTTCTGGGGGAAAAAAAAAAAATTAAGCCCCCAGAGGAAAAAAAGAAGCAGCCAAAAGGGAAAAAGACCAAATTCCACCCCCCCCCCCAAAATTTCCCTGGCAAAGGGAAGGTCTGAAAATTAACAATGGTGAGATTCGGGGCCAGTAGCTTTTTTGCGGCCCCCACCCCATTTTGTAGTCCCTTTTTCCTCACTTTCGGGGGATAAACCTTTAAACAAAAAAAGCTAGTTGTCCCACAGAACATGATCCAAAAAGACCCCCATCCACGGACAGGGAAAACTCAAAGGGGGTGTAGAGAAAAATATGGGGGCAAAAAGAGCACATGCGGGCTTCATTTTACTTCCACAAAACGTGCATTTTGGTTTTACACCCAAAAAAACCACTCGTATTTTTAGTGCAGTGTCCGTGACGGGACATGGCCACTTAGTGCTGCAAGCTTTTTGCGGGTCAGGAGGAGGGCCCTTTAAACCAGGCCACCCCTCTTCAAAACAGCAGGAAAATCCAGCAAGATTGACGTGATCAGAGGGAAAAGGAATGCTAAAGGGGCTAGCAGGGGGAGCAGTATTTCTGTCTGTGGGGGTTCGGGTCTTCTGTCTGTCGGGGTTTTCTCTTGCTCTCTTCTTCCACAGCAGGAAACCCCAGCAAAAACAGGCAGTGTTCCCAGAGGGAGGGGATAAGAAAAGGGTGGGGGATGGGGGGGGCAGTAACTTGGGGTTTGCTTTTTTCCTGTCGAACTCGGTCTCTGTCGGGGTCGTCTTGTCCGGGGTCTGTTTTTTTGGTCCCCATAGTATTTTTCCCTTTTTTCAAGGATCCCTATCTTTGGGAAATTATTATTTATGTTGCAAATTGGGGTTTTTAATTTATTTGGGGTTGGTCTTTTTGGTTTTTTGGGGGTTGGGGGTTATTTTTTTTTTCCCCCCGGGGTTTTTTTGCTTGTAAGTTGTTTAGGAGGGGGGGGGGTGGGGGGGAAAGCGACTTGATTTTTTTCATTCCATTTTCTTTGGGGGGATGCATTTTTTTCCTTTGGGGCCCACATGAAAGAAATATTCCTGTTTTTTCAGATCGCTATTTTTTGGGTCATTAAATAAAAAGGAACAACTATTCACCAAAGCAGGCTTATGATCCTATATTTGGAAGGGGCCTACAAAGAGGACGGGTGAAAAATACAGCGTTTTTTTCCCAAAAAAACCTTTTACCCGGAGTGTCCTTCATTCAAACCGTATTGGTGATAAATTTGGACCATCTGGGGATATTCTTTTTTTTCCCCTTCGTTTGGTTATTATGTGCGTATTGTTTTGGGGCCGGCCATTGGGTTTTCCCTTTGGGGGAGTGGAAACAACAGTAGGGTTTTGAAGTTTTTTAAAAGGTCTCTTTGCTGTCTGTCATTTCTCCAGTTTTGACCATAATCTTGACTTCATAGGGGGAGGATCTTATTTTAAGGTATTCTTTTCCCCTTTTTCTTTTCTCGCAATAATACTTGTAAGGTTTTCATACAGTTTTTCCTATTTCCACCACTAATGTATTGCCATACTGATTATTAAAATTATAATTTATATTTATTATATTTTATACATTTTTATATATATATAAATTATATATATACACATATATACACACAAAATATAAAACATATTTGAGAGAAAAGGTGGAAGAGAGGAGAGAGAGAGGGGGGAGAGAAAAGAGGGGGGAGGGGAGGAAGGGGAGAGAGATAGAGAAAAGGAGAGTGAGGAGAGAGGAGAGAGGGGGAACGAGAGCGGTTGGGGAGAGAAGGGGAAGGGGGAGAGAGAGAGAAGAAGAAAGAAGGGGAAAAAGAAAGGGAAAAAGATCCCCCCAAAAAAAAAAACAGTTTGCATACACAAAAATTTTTAACATTGATCAAGCTTACAGGCCGTAGGGGAAAGGGGGTTTTTTTTTTAAAGTGGGGAAAAAAGGTGAATGGGGGAAAGGGGGAAAAAAAGAAGTTGGTTTTGCATGTATTTTTGTGTGTGTGTGTGGGGTGGGGGGTGGGGTGGGGTGTGGGGGGTTGGGGGTGGGTGGTGTGTGTGTGGGGGTGGTTTTGTGGTTGGGTGTGTGGGGTGTGTCCATTTTAGACCCGACCATTTCCCGGGAAAATCAAAGAACAAACTTGAAAAAGGGGGCAGGGGAAAGGGAAGGGGATGGGTCGCAGTAAAAGCCCCACACAAAAACGGATCCTAGACGTGTCCTTCCCCCAGTTTTACACCCCCAACTCCACCCGACATGGAAACCCCGGCCCTTTTTTGTCCTTCAATGGGTGAATGGTGGACGGAGATTTGTCAAAAACAAAAATTTAAAACCCACCTTTAGAGATTGAATTCCTATCATTCCTGTCTCCCCCATCCCCCTTTTCTCCCGGAAAAAATTGGAAAAATTTTTCTTTCATAAAAAAGAAAAAGCAAAACCCAATGATGAAAGGGTTAAAAAAACGTTTTTTTTAAAAGTGGCCTTTACTCCCTTACCATCTTTTATCACCCCCTTCCCACCCCCCAACCCGGGCTTACTCAGGGGGGTTTTCAAAACACAAACCCCCGTAGAGATGCTGGGGGCCGTCAATATAAAAGCGTCCCCAATTTGGAAAAATTTTGTGCCAGGAATTCCCCCCTTTTTTATCCTCTCTTTGTTTCTACCCCGTTTTTCCCTTTTTTCTGCACCTCCTTTTTGGTCCATTCTCCTGCCTTTTATCCAGAAAGATAAAAAAAATTTTAAAAATTTTCTCTCACGTCGAAGTTTGATGGGGTTTAGGTTTTAATTGGGGGGCCAGTGCAAGGGGATTGAAAGGAAGCTAGCAAAAGCAAAGTGGAAAAAGAAATTTAGAAAGTGAGTTTAGGGGATGCGCCTTTTTTGGGGTCTGTGGAAATAGGTTGGCCCCGGATTTGGCAGGGTGGAAGCGCTTTTTTTGCTTTCCCCACACCCGCTGGGGTAATGGCTAAGATGATGTGATTTAGCGTGGAAATTGGCAAGTACTTCACGCGCGAACGCATTTTTTGCTCATAGACAGACAACATTTCTTTTTGTCTGTTTCGTTGAAGAAAAAAAACAAGGTGGCATCTTTTCCTCTGTAGGCCCCCCCCATCTTTTTAACTTTTTACTTGGGTTTTGAACTAACAAAAATCTGTTTCGTGATGTTTCGGGTTTTTCAATGACATCAAGGTGCTTATGAACCCGCTGAACTGCAGTTCCCTAAAGGGGAAAATGAAAAGCCTTTTTTACTGTAGAACAGCGTGAATTTTTTTTTTTCTTGGTTTTATTATCAAAAAAGCTGCCCCAGGGACTATCTCCCGGCTGATGTAGAGAGAAAAAAAGCAATGGATCAAGTTGCTCTGTTTAAACAGTTGAGCTGCAGGTTCCCCCCGGGAAGTTTCATTTCCTGTTAACAGTTTTCAGCGCACTTCCCCCCCCCCTCCCGTTTTAATTTAATTTAAAACAGCTGCGACCCAGGGGCTATCTCCCGGGCCCGACGTAGGGAGAAAAAAGGGGAGCGGCTGGCCCTGGGTTTGGGACGTCACTGTCACACGTCAGCTGTCTTTTGAGACCAAAACCGCAAGGAAAAGTTTTAAAGGGTGGGAGGAAAGGGCACAGGGCCAGAAAGGGAAAGGGAGAACTGGCAGAGAACATCGCGGACCAAAGGGTGACAGCAATCGGGAAATTTCTTTTTGGGAAAAGTTGAAAACAGGCATATCTGGGGGGGAAAAAAAAAAATCCAAACAACCAACACGTTTCTCAGGATTCATTTTAAAAAATTTTTTTCTTTAACGGGCTGGGTGCTTTGCCAAAAATTTTTTAAGAGTTATTTTTTAATTCCGTTTATGCCTACAGCAACGCAGTGGGAAAACCTCCCCCCGTCCCTCCATCTCTCTCTCTCTTCTCCCCTCTTTTTCCTCTCTCCTCTCTTTCTCTCTCTCTTCTCTCTCTTCTCTCTGTTTTTGAAATTGCAAGAAATTTATCTTGGGTTTATTTGATAATAATGATGATGATAGAAGGGGGTAATAATGATTTATGATATAAGAGTGGGTTTTCTTTTCTCAGTACTTCTTCAAAAAAACGATGGCGTTGTTGCCCCTTTAGTTCCCTTTTTAAAGCAAAAAACCAACTGGTTTTAAACCCAACCCTGATTTAACCCTTTTGCCCCAAAAGTGGGACCACGTTTAACCCCCATGCATGAGGCAAGAAAAAAA
The DNA here is from genome assembly GCA_028751875.1 of Rapana venosa. Lineage (NCBI taxonomy): Eukaryota > Metazoa > Mollusca > Gastropoda > Neogastropoda > Muricidae > Rapana > Rapana venosa. The sequence continues at coordinate 5,898 of JAQIHA010000373.1, read as the reverse complement.
ATTCTAGCTGTAAATAGGAGTCAAAAAACCCCGTTTTGGGCGTTTTTTCAAAGGGTGTTTTTCCCTTTCCCGGGGCAAGGTTATATTTGAACTTTTGGAAAAAGTATTTTGAAATATATGCTTTTTAAAAAGGGGTGGGCCCGCCTCTTTAGGGTCAGGGAAAAGGTTTAAAATAGCGAGGGAGGGGGGAGGGTAAACCCCCCTCCTATGCTGGCCCCCAGAGAGTTGAGGGTCTTGACCCCCTCGGGGGCCCCCACGACCCAAAAATAGGGGTTTTTTGGGGCAAACCTTTTTCTTTATTGAAGAAAATTTAGGTTTTTGCCATGAAGCACGTTCTTGAAGGCCATTTTATGTCTTGGTTTATTGTCAAGGCCCCCAAATTGTTGTTAATGGGGACGTTGGGGTTTCCCTGTTTTCCAAGGTTTTGTTCCTTTAAATGGGCCCTTGGAGTCGAATTTCCCGCTGAAATCCCTTTCCCTGTGTGTTTAAAAAGGGTTTTTTTGGGGTTAGCTTTTTACCAATCGCGCCCAACCTTCCCCCCCCCCTTCCCCCTCCCAAAAAAAAAATTTTTGCTCTTTCCATTACACAATAATTTTTCATCATTTCGGGGTTTATATATTAATTTTATATTTTTATTAAAATAATTTTTTATATTTTTATTATATTATTTATATAATATTATATATTTTTCACTTTTTTTTTCCAGGGAAAGGGGAAAAATTTCAAACCAAAAAACAAAAAACCCACACACACACCCAAACCCCCAACCACACACACAGCACCCCACGCCGCCCAAACCACAAAGCCCTGCACGCACGCAAACACAATACACACACACAAGACACCCAAAAATTTCTAAAAACCAAAAAACCTGTAAATGAAAACCACCCCTTGATTAAAAACCCCCCCAAACTCCCCTCTGTCCTTTTGGTTTAAAACCCCGGGCTTTTCTTTTCTTGACTCTTTTTTTCTCTCTGTGTTTTTTCTCTGTCTGTTTGGGCTATCTGTCTCCTTTCTATTTCCCCTTTGTTGGGCTATGTGGGCTATCATCAATCTGTTTTATTTCTTGTTTCGGTTTTCTCTTGTTTCTCTTTGTCTTTTCTGTTTTGGCTATCGTCAATCTGTCTATTTCTCGTTTCTGACTCTCTCTGTTTCTCTTTGTTTCTGTGTGACTATCAGTCAATTGTCTGTTTCTCTGTTTCTGTTCTCCCCTGTTTCTCTTTGTCTCCTATGTTTATCAGTCAATCTGTTGTTTTCTGTTTTGTTCTCTCTGTTTCTCTTTGTCTGTGTGTCTATAGTCAATCTGTCTGTTTCTTGTTTCTGTCTCTCTCTGTTTCTTTTGTCTGTCTGGTGACTATCGTCAATCTTCTGTTTCTCTGTTTCGTCTCTCTCTGTTTCTCTTGTCTCTGTGTGATATCGTAAATCTTTCTTTTTTCTCTGTTTCGTCTATCTCTGTTTTTTGTCGTCTGTTTTCTATCAATCAATCTGTCTGTTTTTTGTTTCTGTTTCTCTTGTTTCTCTTTGTCTTTTTTTGTCTGTTTGTCTGCCTGTCTTCTGTGTCTTTCTTTCTCATCTCTCTCTTTTGATATATTTTTTTTTTTTTGGGGGGGAAGGAAAGTGTTTTGGGGATTGCTGGTCTGGGCTGGGAGACGTACCACAAACACTCTGTCTTTCCCCCCGATTTCCTCTCTGAATGTTGTTTTCCCTGTCCGGGAGTTGGTTCCACCTATTTTTTTTTTGGTTCCCACATTATTTCATTTTGCCTTGAGGTGTTACCTCACATGCATAGAATGCTATGAAGCAAATTAAACACGCTTTTTTTTTTCAAACTAGAAACTTTACATAAAAAATGGGGGGGAAATTAATTTAACCTTTTTTTTTAAGAAATTAGAGAATATTTTAAACTCTCCACTCCGAAAAACGTTTCCGCGATAAAAATAAACGTAAGGAAATTGATATGAAACACCACCCACCACCCCAAAAAACCCCCAAGGCTTTTAGATTTTAGTAAAACCCAAAAAGTTTAAAATTCGCGTTTAAAGTAAAGGGAATGACAATATATTTGTACAACAAGAAAAAATGAAATTGTAGTGATGAGGAAAATAAACAGGGGAACAAAGATTTCTGGGGGTTTAAACGTCATCTTGGGGGATAACATAATGCTGTTCAAACCATTTAAGCATACAGCCTTAGATTTTTTTCTTCTAAGAGATCGTGGTGAAAAAATTTAAAAAGCTTCCTTGTTTATATTTATGGATTTTTAAAAACCCCAGCTTACTCCCACGAAAGTGATTGGTGTTTATGCTTTTTGGATTTGTGAAAATTAAGTGTACCCAAACCAGTTTTGAATGGTTAGGGGAATCATGGTAAGGTTGGCATTAACCATCAAAGTGTTAACCACATTACACAGAAATTTGGAGTGTTACTTAAAACATGGGGGCAAAACGGAGTGCTTATGTCCCCAGAATTTGCGAAGATGTATAGACATGAGAAGATGTAAAAAAAAAGTACACGAGTGTTTATTCCTTTCTCAAAAATAAGAAAAAATTAAAAAAAAATAGGGTTTAGCTGGGATATATTTATTTTTTTGGGGAAGTGCGCTTGGTGTTGTTTTGTTCAAATCGGGCTGGGCATCAAGAGGTATCCTGCAATGTGTGTTGTACAAAGGTTTTAACTTTACTCATACACTGCATACCCTACACTTTCAATACACAGAGAACAGTACTACAGAAGCACATTTCACCACATGCACGACTGACTACACTACACTAAACACCCTACACTACACTTCACACACTACACTCACACACTACACCACATGACAGCACCGCATACACTACACTACAATACACTACACTACAATAAAAAAATGACACTCACTACACTAAACCTACCCACACTACATACAACATCGCACCGTACCCCATCCACCAAATACACTCACACACTACACTGCACTACACTAAAATCACTACACTCACACACTACATGCACCTACATACACTACACTACACTACACTACATGAAAATCCCTACACACACACACTACCTACACCACATCGCACCGCACCGTACTGATCCTCCTCACACACTACACTAATTAACTACACTCCCTACCTATACTGCACTACATTACATACACTACCTTACACATACCTGCCTAACACACCACACATTACATAAACACACTAACAACTACATTACACCTATTGTCGTCCCATACTTTTAAAACGTTACCAACCAAACTATACCTTATAAATTTCCCTAATACATACCCTTAAACTATTTCTATCTTCTTCTATCATTTCTATCTTTTATCTTCTATCTATCTATTATTATCTTTATTTCCCTAGTCTGACGACCGTGGGGGCCCCTCAAAGACTCAGAAAAACCATTTCCCCCGCCTTTTTCTCTCTGTTCTGCCTTTCTCAGGGTTTTGTTGATTTTCTGGGCCTGCCATTCATGATGTTATCCTCCCAGCTTTTCCCTTGGTCTGCCTCTTTTTTTCCCCCTTGGACAGTGCCTTGCAAAACTGTCTTTGTAATTCCTTGGATCTTGGACATGCCATCCACTTAAGTTTACGCTTTTCACGATCGTTAGAAGGTTTCATAGGGGCCCTGGTTTTTTGGGTTTTGTTATGCACGTTTCGTTGCTAATTTGGGGGCTTTGTAGGAGATGCCAAGGGGCTCCGAAAGCATTCATCTCCCTGCCTGTATCTTCTTCAAATCTGCGTCATCCTGATTTACGGAAAAAGAAATAGGAATGAAAGGGGGCGCAAATTTTTTGGGTTGAGTTTTTTCTTCCAATGGGTTTTTGTTTTTTACAGAGCTGTTATTGTCTTGGTGTTACTTGGTTTTTCCCGCCATAATGGTATCTTGAAGCTTTGAACGTTTCCAGTTCTGGTCATTTTAAACCCCGATTCAGTGCAATGCCGTTGGTGTTATTATCACCCATTTTGGTTTTCCCTCTGCACTGTTTTCCCAATGCTGAAATTTTTTGGGGCCTTACCCCAAGTGTTCTGTTAGGTTTTGGCCCAAGCTTTTTTTCTGATCCTGCAAATTCCCCAACCGATTTAAACTGCGAACGGGGGTTTTTGGATCGTTCTCCACCAAGCTGACTGCCCCTTCATGTGTTCCAGTGCATCACCATGTTTCTCTAAAGGAAAGTTAAAAAAGAGGGGGTAAAGGTAAACCACCCCTCCCTTTTACCCCAACTGTTGTTCGAAACCTTTCTCCAATGTGGTTTGAAGTACACTGCACTGGTGGCCCTCGCTGAAACATTTTTTTTGATGCCCTCTGTTTCGGGTTTGCTTTGATGCGTACAAGTTCAGGGTTTTGCCCCACAAAGTTTCATGCCACACCCTGTCAAATGCCTTTTTTAAAATCGAAAAATTTCGGGGAATAGGTCTTGTTGATGTTGAAGGTACCGCCCCAAAATAGTTTTCTGGGGTTTTGAAAAATCTTTTCTTTTGTGCGCGCCCTGCCCCTGAAACCTCCTTGTTCCTCAGCAAGGGAAAGGCCCTCTACTTTTGGCTTCAGTCTATTCAAAAATTACTGCAGCAGGGCCTTTGTTTTGGGGTTTACATTTTGGGGCGATTGTGCGGTAATTATGGCATTGTTTTTGTTTTTCCTTTTTTGGGGGAAAGGGTAAAGATGAGCGATTTGCTTCCATGGTGTTGGCCTTTTTCCTTTCGGGGCCCAGATCTTGTTGAAAATTTTCTTAGTGGGGCGCTAAATCAGGGCTTCCCCCCCCCAACTTGGACAACTCAGCTGGAATTTTTGTCACCCCCTGCTGATTTCCCCCTTTTTCGCGATCTTTTTCCGTTTCCCCCCTTCTTTTCTGGGGAAAAAGGGTGACTGTCAGTGCCCTTTGTTTTCGGGTAAAATTAAGGACTTCCCCGGGATCCCCTGCGGTTCTATTTTTTAACATTTGGGAGCATTTTATTCTGCCACGGTTCATAAAAACCGGGTCGTCAGTGAAACTTCTCATTTTTTTCTTGGATTTTTTAAAACCCTTTTTTCCTCTTTTTCTTTCAGTCGGTTTTTCACCAGCTGAAACTTTTTTGCATTTTTTTTTCTTGATGTTCTCTTCAATGTTTTGGCACTGTTCCCGGGTCCATTTCTCTTTTGGCCCCCCGTCATGGACTTCCCCTGATTCTTTTTTTTTGACTTCCCTAAATTTTCTCTCTTTCATTTGTTTCATTTTTCTTTTTTTTCAACTCTCTACCTTGTCCCCATAGGTTTGGGAGGGTGTTAGGTTTTAAACCCTGGTTTTTTTTAATGGTCGCGTTTGCCAGAAAACTCTTTGCTGTTTCAGTCACTGCTGTATTGAAACTATTCTCGTGTATCAAAGTCCGGTCTATCACAGTGAGTGCGCAAACCCTTTTCCCCCTATCCTTCTTGAAAAATTTCTAATACCTTTTTGGGTCCTTTAGCCTCCCAGGGCAAATTTGATCCTGAAGTTGTTCCGCTTGTGGATTTTCTTTAGACGTAGTCCCGGAAAAAACATATCCAAGATCATGGGTCATCCCAATTGGGCTGCTCCGGGGAAAAATTTGTGCTGTCGATGTTAACGCTAGACTGAAACCCCTTTTTCCCCCATGATGTAATCTATTTTGGGTTTTGGGTTTTTCCCCTTTGGGCTATGCCATGTTTCCCTTTTTTGGGTTTCTTGTGTGGGCCAAATGATTCACTAGCTGGGGTGGTTGTTTTAAATGGCAAACACCAGGAGTCCCAAGCCTCTTTTTATTTTTATTGGTTAATTTCAAAAGTGGCCCCCAAAAAGCCCTTCCCCCGTCTTTCTCCCTCCCTTTTTCCCCTTTCCTTGGCGTTTTTCCCGTCGCCCTTTCCAACGAGGATGTTTTTTTCTTTTGGGGGGTTTTATTTAGAACCTCTTGAG
>JAQIHA010000372.1:0-14332 GCA_028751875.1 Rapana venosa | reverse complement strand
TTTTTCATGTGTGGGTGGGTGTGGGATGTGCCCACGCACGCACACACACACACACACACACACACACACAAACTTTTATTGCACCAAACTAGCCAAAAAAAGTGTAAGGAGCAAGAAACTGTGCATCCACTTGATAGGGTGTTTTTTTCTAATCAGCTATCTTAACAAAGCGGATTGACATAAAGTGGATTAGATTGTAATGTAGTTCAGTGCAGTGAGGTGCAGTGCAGTGCAGTGCAGAGTAGTGTAGTGCAGAGTAGTGTAGTGCAGTTCAGTGCAATACAGTGCTGTGTAGTTCATTGGGATGCTTTTACATCATCTATCTACCAGGCCATTTTTCTTGAAAATTCATCAATGTTTTCAAAGCTACCAATAACCATTCAAAGTGTATACCTTTGTCTTCCTTTAACAGTGATCACAAAAAAATTCTGCTCGGAATTTTTTTCTTTTTGCCTTTTCCTCTATTTTTTTTAAATATTTTTTTTTATTTTATTCATTTATATCGAGGATAATGGAATGTTCAGTTTAGGTTGAGAGAAATAAGTTAAACACCTTTTTCATTCGATTTTGTTTAATAATTAGTCGGGTTTATGAATTGTTTTTCAAGGAGAGATATTCTGCTTTTTAAATCAGCATCATGAAAATAACATTACAGCTTTGATTGTAAAAATAATGATTACAAAATGTCTTGGTTGTTTTTTTAAAAATCTATGCACAACAAGACCATATCCACAACATGCATACATACAAACAGTACAACAGCATAGAAAAAGCCATAGAAAAAGCCAAACCTGATATTCCGATAGATAGACCCATGTGGTAATAATATTGTCTCTCTAACCCCATAACAGAGGCCATGTTGGGAGCTTGAGGACACCCTAGGGGCCATCAGTAACCCCACCTAAGGGCCATTCCTGATAAGCCCTTATCTGAACAGCATCAGTATGGTCCCTGTATCATAGGGAGGAGGTAGTGAGGGTTGAGGGTTGGAGTGGCATGGCCTGACCTCAATATCTAGGACTGTATATACAAGCTGATGAATTCATCCTCTCATAAGTATTCTGTAGGTAGACAGCTTTGTATAAAGGGGTCAGGGGAGGTAATCGACATCTCATCTCTTGTGGTCTTTCCAGTTTTGTTTGTAGTGATGTGGTGTGTGTGTGTGTGTGTGTGTGTGTGGTGTGTGTGTTGTGTGTGTTGTGGTGTGTGTGTGTGTGTGTTATGTGATGTGTGTATGTGTGGGTGTGTGTATGTGTGTGTGACAGCATTTCCAGGTGGGGCTAAGTAAGTCAGAGTGCATATTCTGAATGTTAAGCTAAGACAGGTGCAACCTCCACAACAACATCAACAGCAGCAGCAACAACAACAGCAACAACTACAGCAGCAGCAGCAGCAACAACAACAACAACAGAAACATATCAACTGTCGGGTATAGATTAACGACAGGACGTGAACTTTGATTTCTCTCTTTTTTTCTGTGGAAGAAGAAAGGCTGAAATTTGATAGACCAATACCAATAGCCCCAGTTTATAGCTCCAGTAGTCAGGTGTGGCTGTTGCATTCTATGGAAGTCTGTGGGCGTAATGAAAGGTTTGCATGTCTGCCAGGACAAAATGGTCCTTTGGTCTGCTTTGGTGATTTTTATTTCCTTCCCCAAATCCCCCCTTTTTCCCTCTGGGGGTGTGTGTGTGTGGGTGTTGTTTTTGGTGGTTGTGGATGTTTTGGTGTGTGTGTGTGGTGTCTTTTGAGTCAAGTATGACTGCAAAATTAATAGTGGGGTGCTTAAATAAAACCAAAATACACGCAAACCGTTTTTTTTACTAGTATGAAAAAATTAGTGTCCAGGGGGATGAAAAAGGGGGGCCCATTGCAGATATTTTGGGGACGTCCGGATTTTCGCTATAAACACACAACAACAAAGGACAGCAATTACAAAAACAGCACAGCAACAACAACAATAAAAACCCCCTATACAAAACACAACAACAATACTGCCCCAACAATTGAATTTAGATATAAAAAACAGACAAAGACCTTTAAAAAATAATCACCTCCTTTGGGGCTAGGAAAAAAATTATGACTTTATCGAGAGCATGGCGCCTATAAGTGAAATTTTTGGTGGGTTAATCAGTCACTTTTTACACAGCCCAAAAACGCATTTATTTCCTACCTGACACTTTCCCCCTCATACCTTTTCCCTATTTCTTCAACAGCACCTTTCACCTCCACATCACCCCCTAAGGTGTTGTGTGGTGTGTGGGTGTTGTGTTGTGTTGTTTTGGTGTGCTTTGCTGCATAAATTTTAAAAAATTTCTTTTTTTTTGAGGAAATTGCATGCTGTAAAAATGATGCAAGGTTTGGATTGTTTTTTTTACAAATCAGCTTACATAAACCCAATATATTATTGTTATTATTTTTTTTCTTTGGTAATGCAACGTCTGTTGAGGGGATTGTAATGTTCCCCCTTCACAACCTCCGGGTCACTAGAACATGCACTCGTTCTCAACTACTGCATTGAAAATCCCCATGCCCCCGGTAAAGTAAGCGGGTAGGAATTGCGTGATTTTTTTCGAGTCCCCTTCCCTTGAGGGCAAAGGGCGAAGGTGTAACTTATTTTTTGTTTTGCTTTTTCCTTTACAAGTGCCGGGATTTATCACAGTTCGCAGAATAAATAGGGGTGAACGGTTTAAAATCTACCCTCATTTTTATCACCCTTTTTTTTTAGTTATGAAAAGCATACTAAACATTTGTCAGGTTTAGTTTTTGGTATAAGTGTGTATCATTGATGGAGTATTTTGCACATGATAAAACCCTTTTTTCAAGTAAAATAAAAACAATTGCCAAAAATTTCTTTGAAATAGTAGAAGAATAAAACAACAGCACTTGTCATGCCATTCTAAAATTATCTCTGTGGTGTGGTGCTCTTTTTTTTTTCTTTTTCCCCTCTTTCTCTGGGCGACTGTTTCAATATCAATTCCGTGGGGAACTGCTCAATATTCAATATTCAATCAGAGCATATCGAGGGAGAAGTGGGGCAAGAGAAAAAAGGTCGTAGGATTCCAGACAAAATCCCAACACCCTCTTGCTCTGAACGGCTTTTCCCAGCTTCGGGGTTAAAAATGCCCGATGCTGCCCATTTTTGTGACTAGTTTGTTTGCTTGTTGCCTGCTTTTTTTAAATTGGGGCTATTGGGCTGTTTGCTTGCTTAGCTGCTTCATGCTTGTTTGTTACTTGCCTGCTTTTTGTTTTTTAGTGTGGGAGGTTTTTTATTGTGGTTTTTTTTTGCCTGTCGCGGGTTTTTGTAAATAGCTAAACTTTTGGTCAATCATCATCATCAATGGTTTGGTTGTCACGGGTAAAAGTGCTTTCACCCTATTCATGGTTGGGTTTGTCGTTGGCTGTTGTTGCATTATTGCATTCAGATATTTATTGATTGCGGTTTATCTTTCGTAGGGGGGTTTTGTCGTCTAAAGTGATGGAGTAAACAAAAATGGGATTTTTCCTTTCTTCAGAAACTGGGCCAAAATGGCTTATTTTTCCGAAAGGAGGAACGGGTTTTTGGGTTTTTTAAAACGTGATCACAAAACTTTCCGAGTTTTTGGGTAGGGGGGGGAGGGGGGGGGGTAAGGCTACTAAGTAACTTCAGGGAAAAATTTCCCCCAAACGGATGCTCTTGGGGAAAAACCCCATCCTGGTTTCGTAATGACTAGGGCGACACCTAACTACTGGGCTTTATCGCCCCAGGTTAAGATTGATGACCCATTTGCAACCAGGTAGAACCAAAGGGGAAATGGGGGTCATACCCTGAAGCCTTGAATAGGCCCTTTTATCCCAAAAAGAACTGATAGAGGGTGCTGCAAAATGCATCGAAAAGCGATCTGGCTCATTACTTTGAAATGCCCATGACTTAATGCCCCATTCCATTTTTATCGGAAAAAATTTTTGGCCAGCTTCCCCGCATTTTTAGAGCGAGGACTCGACTTCCCGTAAAAGTATTTAAATAGCTAAAAAGAAGAATGTTTTCAAATACAAAAGCGTTTAAAAAGTTTTTCCAAAAAACTCTTGCGGGGCCATTGGTCTGGGGGAACAGATACAAAATTTAAAAACCGCAAGCACACAAGGATTGGATGTAAAAAAGCACATGGTGCGTATTGCATACCCCAAATAAAATGAATAAAAAATAAAAATCTTAGAATCTTTAAAGAACAAAATAAATCTTCAAACCCCCATTTTTAGGGCAATATGATAGACATTTGTACATTTAAATTTGTTAAAACTTTTCATTGTTAGGTTGAATTGAAAGGACAGTTTAAAAGCAAGCGTTTTGATTTGTTTTTACAAGAAATGGCTATAAGAATTTCTTTTCATATTATCATAATTATTTGTTGTTGTTTTTTATTATTTTTTTATGGGATTCTAATATTCTTTCCAATGTAGCAAAAAGAAAAAAACACATTCAAAAATAGAATAATAAAAAGCCGGGGTTTTGCAATACGGGTTTTCTTTTTTCATAAAAGGGGAAATAAAAAAAACACAGAATTTTTCCCTCTGACCAACGAACGCCCTTTTCCTTATGTCCAAGGAAGGGAAGAAACTGATCCCTAGTGAAAAAGTCCGATTCGCGTGTCGATACGCTGCCATGGTATGCCTGTGTTCCCTTTTTTATCCCTTCTACCCATTCCTGCTGGCATCTTTTGGAGGGGGGTTTATGAGGACTGACCTCTTTCTGTGCATGCAAAGGGGGAAGAGGAAAAAATTTTTTAGGTTTTTTGGGGTTACTTTTGGACTGAGTGTTTCGTGTTCCTGGGTGCCACATCTGTCCCTCCTCTCCCTAACCTCCGATGAGGGTGGGGGGGGGGGGGCACCCGCAATGCTTGCTGGACCCATTTAAAGTTCAAACCGGTAACTCATCCCTCTTCGGTACAGATGTATGTTGGGTGTGCTGGGTTTTCCGTACCTCCCAGCACGGCTTGAATGAGGGATTCTTTGGCGTGCATGTTTTTGACTTCTGCTTACTCTTTACTACTTTTTCCCTTCCGCTGTACTCTGGGCGTCGCGGGAGAAAAATGTCGTCTGCACAAGGCAGGTAGCTTGGAGGAGGACAATCCATGGATTTTCAGTTTTTTCCCAGGGAATCCTCCAGCGGGGCGGGGTCAAACCTCGGGCCCTCTTTCCGAGTACCTCAATTTATAACGCAAGCGGGCGGGTTTGGCGCATCCGTGGAAGGTGCCCAAACCCACTTGGTTCGTTGTTTTCAATAGGGGTGGGGCCGTTGTGGCTCGAACCAGGGGCTCGATCCCCCCTCGTTTTCTTACTTGCTCCCTGGTCTTTTGACGGTTTTCCTCAAGCCTTATCTCACACTTACCACTTTCGCCCAAGGCTTTTGTCGGGGGCCAGTCGGCACTGGAATAAAAAGTGGCAGGAAGTGGCTTTGATCAGCTTTGCATTGTGCCATAGGGATTTTAGGTGTCACAAAGGGGGGAAAATTGAAGCTGACTGCATTTGCTTTTTGACAGCGTGTTTCTATTTCCTTTTCCATTTTTTTCCCCCCCCCCGGGGGGGAAAAACGCCTAAACTTGAATTCGCGTCCGCTTTAGTTGGGGTCCCGTTGATGTGATTTTGAGTTTTTCTGGTTCTACTGATTCATGGGGTTCGGCTTTCTTACGCTGATTTCATGCCATAGGGTTTTTTTCACATGTATTGAGCGGTCTGTGGCTTTTTTGCAGCTTGCTTTTTATCATTGATCACGCTTGATCCGCAAACAGAAGGCTTAAAGGGCCCCCAGGTCTAGTTTCTTCCTTTGGATCTAGTCCATAAGATGAGAAGAGCAGAGGGAAAAAACACGCCCTTCTCACCCCAACGTCCGGGGAACCCGTTGGAAAGTCCCCTTGGAGTGCAACTGCAAACTTTTTGTTGTTTATACAGTTTTGATTTCTAAGACTGCCCCTTTATGTCATACTGCTCCAGGACCCTCCAACTTTTCCTGTTCACTCGCAAAAGCCCTTTTCTTGTCGACAAAAACTAGGGGTGCTTGATTGTACTCAAAGCTCCTCCTCAGTGCCATGCAAAATCGCATCAACAGCCTCTCCCTTTCCTGAAAAACCAAATCGACGTCACACAGTAGGTGTTGCCGGACGCTGCCTTTGGATTTTTGCGTACACTTTCCCACAGGGTAGTGAAATGCTCCGTATTACTACATCCTTTTTAGTGCCCTTCTTTTTTCCCTATTGGCACACAGTAGCGTTCGCCAGTCTTCTGGAACTCTTCTTCCCCCATGCCTTTGGAAGTGGTTGTGATCCTTTACCCATCCCCTCCACAGGGCCGGAGGCTTTTTGTTGTTAGCCCCTCGCACCTCCTGCATAAATAAAAATGAAAAAGTTAAGGTGTTGGTGGGCACCTGGGGCGTAGGATTTGTTGGGTTTAAGATAGGATTTCACAATACCGGGGAAAAAAAAAAGCTCAGTGTCAGGGGGCACCCGCTTTCCCCCTGTCAATTTTAAGCAGCATCGACGAATTACCAATGGATGGGGGACTGTTTCGCGCTTGGGTTTATACAGGCCCCCCAAAATTTACCCACTGTAAAGGGTACCCCCTCTTTAGATTCAGGGGGAAAGGAAAAACAACGAGGGAGAGAAATTGGCGCCGCCCTCAATATGCGGCCCTGGAAATTGAGGTCCCTGATCCTCATCCCCTAAGACCAATACATTATGGGAAAACCTTTACCTTTACCTCTTTCACAAGGGTAGCGCTTAAAAGGGAAACTTCAACGCTGCTGCTGTTGTCATTATAGTCAAAGTTTATTTTTTACTTTTAAATATGTTTTTTTTTTTTTTTTATATCGAGGATAGGAATAACACTTATGTGCTTTTTACTCCATCCCAGTGGTTGCGGATTTGTAAATTTTTGTCACAGTTCCCACCGGCACACAATGCCACCTTACGAAAAGTGGAACGGATTTAACGTGTGGCAAGACGTTCAAAAGTGCGTTCCACACGGGGCCTCGGTTTTAGGTCTTATCTAAGGGTAGAAGTAAATAAATCCAAAACAACAACGTTAGCAGGTGTTGTTTGTTGTGGTAATTGAAACCCGTGAAGGTAAATATAATCACAAAACAACAGGTTGTAGGGCCCGCGTTTAAAGCAGACCTGGAAAAAGCGAAAAAACCCCACCCTTAAAATTTAGCGAGACTGCAGCCAAGATTGAACCCTCGACTTTATGGCCCAAGGGAGAAAGAAGGTTTAAACCCTTGTAATCAATCACTACAGCACCTTATTATTATTATTTTATTATCATTTTTTACTCTTTTATATCGAGGATAATGGGAAAAAGCACTCGGTGCTTTTTTTAAAACCAGTCCCCGTGTGTTGCGGTTTTTCAAATTTGTCATCTGTTTCCCCCCGACACAAAGGGCCACTCTTTTGAAAAGCGAACAGTTTAACGTGTGCGCAAGGGTTTGCGGGGTTCGCACCCGGGGCCCCGTTTAGTGTATTTAGGACTGGACATATTTTTGAGAAATTTATTTAAAAGTAGCAGAATATTTGTGTTTGAATGTATTTTGGGGTACAATTGGGGATTTGTGATTGGGAGTTTTGTATAGTTGTCATATTTTAGTAGTAGAGTAGTAGTAGTAGAAGTAGTAGAGAGTAAGTAGTGAAAAAAATAAGGGGAAACCCCAACTTGCTTGCCTGGGAATTGCATGTATAATGTTGTTGTTCGTCACATTTACGTGTATTTAGTTGGGTGCGAGAAGTGATGATTTAAATTTTACTACTACTACTTCTTTTCCCTTTTTATATTTCTTTTTTATTTTTCTTTTGTCCTCTTCCATGCCCCTTTACACTCCCAGCCCCTTTAGTAGGCGAGCCCTATCCTCTTAGGATACTAAAGACAATGGGAAAAGTCAGGATTCTATTTCTGGTCCGGATCAGATGGTGCTAGGAAAACGGAGTGGCAAATTAAAATTCCTGCTTTGGTCCACCTTTTTGGGAAAGGCCTTTTTCTTGGTCTGTGCGTTCGTTTTTTTTTTTCTTTTTTATTTTGTTTGTGGTGTGTTTGCTTGGTTACTTGCCGCTCCTTGCTTGCTCCTTTTTTCATTTATTTACCGAAAAAAATTTACTTTCGTGTATTGTACCTCCAATCCAAACTGATGATGCAATAATTTTCACATTCTTCTTTCCCAAAAAAGCCAACGGACAACACTACCAAAAACACGGGGAAAAAGGGGGAGGAAGGGAAAAAACCACTGTTGGGTACTATTCAAGGGAAGGGTTTTTGCAACATCGATTCCTGTTCAGACAAAAAAAAAAAACCCGACATTTTGTAACCCCCCGAAAAGTGCCCAAGTCTTTGGGGTCAGGAGGGTACTGGTCATTTGCTGCTGAAGAAAGAGATCATTTTTTCATCTGCAGTAAAGAGCCTGCCTTTGTGATGGGGGGAATTCCTTTTTCCTCTTTTGCTTGTGATATTTCCAACTTGGGGTTTTTTGGGCCATTCCCGGGCTCTGAAAGGGGGGCAAAGGGGTTGTTTTTTTATTGATCGCCCTTGGCTGAATCGAATTTTTTTTTCTAAGAAGAAGCATACTTGGGTGTCCCCAAAATGAAAACCTTTTTGTAAAATACATTTTTGTGGGTCTGAAGAAACTGAAAATGTATGTAAGAGTTTCGGGAATTTTTTAAATCATTTGAAGACTTCCAGAGAAACTAACTTTTTTGGGGGGGAAAAATGATTTACATAAGAAATAAAGGGCAAAAATACAATAGTGATTCCGAATGGAATTTAAACAAAAAAAGAAATGAGATCAAAACAGAATTGTTTTTTTCCTTTTGGGGATTTGAAATGCTAACAAAATTTTTTTTAAAGCAAAGGAAAAAAATTTCAATTTTAAAAATAAACAGGAAGAACGGTAAAAAAGTATCACTTCCATACAAACTTAACATTTTTTTATTTTGTTTTTTTTTTTGGGGGGTTTTTTTTTAAATTATCTACTTTTAAATCACGGGAGCCTGCGTGAAATTTGGGCTCTTTCCCCGGGAGGCGCGCGCCACAAGACACGCCACCCATTTATTTTTTTTCTTTTTCTGTCTGCAAATGTATTTTGTTTTCCTTTAATGGGTTTTTTTTTCATAATTTTGCCGGGGAAAATTCTCTTTTTTTCCGTGGGATCTTTACAGTGCTAAATAAAATTTTTGCAAAACACGGGGCCTCGATTTATTTCTCATCCGAAAAACCAGCACCCCGACCACCACTCATGGGCTAATGGATTAACATATTTTTGAGTGCATGCTGGGTTTTTTCGTTTTCTGCTACCCACTGAACACTGACACAGCTAGGGTGGTGAAACGACAGACAACAGAAGATAACAGACAATAACAGACAACAAAATAAAGACAGACAACAGAAAAATAGACAGACAGACAAATGAACAGAGAGATAGATAAATGACAGACAGACAACAGATAGATAGACAAACAGAAAGACGACAGATAGATAGATAGACAACAGACAGACGACAATAGATAGACAAACAATAGAAGACAAAAGAAACAGACCCAGACAGACAAATAGATAGACAGACAGACAGATAAAAACAGACAGACAAATGAACAAAGAATAGAAAATAGACAGACAAAAATAGATAGACAAACAGAAAGACAGACAGATAATAGAAGACAACAACAGACAGAAAAACAATAGATAATAAAAGATAAAATAGATAGATAAAAAGATAGACAGACAGACAACAATAGATAGATAATGATAGACAGACAGACAGACGAAAAATAGATAATAACGACAACAGATAATAGATAATAATAAATAGAAGCAACAGACAGACAGACAGACAGATAGACAGACAAACAGACATAACATACATACAGACAGACAGACAGACAGATAGATAGACAGACAGACAGACAGACAGACAGATAGATAAATAGACAGACAGACAGACAGATAGCATAGACAAACAGAACACAGACAGATAGATAGACAGACAGACAGACAGACAGACAGAACAGACAGGAGAAAAGATAGCTAGACAGACAGACAGACAGATAGATAGACAGACAGACAGACATACAGACAGACAGATAAATCGATAGATAGACAGACAGACATATAGATAGATAAAAAGATACGACAGACTGAACAGACAGATCGACAGACAGACATACATACGACAGACAGATAGACAGAACAGACAGACAGATAGATTAGACAGACCGACAGATAGATAGATAGATAGATAGACAGACAGACAGACTGACAGAGAGAATAAATAGATAGAAAGATCGACCCAGAACCACACAGATAGATAGAATAGAAAGACAGACAGCAGATAGATAGATAGATCAGTAGAAAGAATAGATAGATAGATAGATAGATAGACAGACAGAACCGATAGACACACAGACAGATAGAGAGATAGATAGATAGATAGATAGACAAGACTGACATACAGACAGCCAGACAGATAGACAGACAGACAGACAGATAGATTAGACAGACAGACAGAAAGATTAGATAGATAGATTAGATAGAACAGACAGACAGACAGCCAGAAAGAGATAAATAGATAGATAGATCGACAGACAGACAGATAGATTAGATAGATAGATAGACAGATAGATAGATAGATAGATAATAGATAGATAATAATAGATAGATAGATAGACGACAGACCGACAGATAGACAAAAGAACAGATAGATAGATAGATAGATAGAAGACAGACAAGAGGGGGGGGACAGATATAAAAGACAGCAGACAGAACAGATAGAGTAGAACAGACAGACAGGTAGATAGATAGGATAGTTAGATTAGATAGATAGATAGATAGATAATAGATAGATAGATTAACAGACAGACAGCAGACAGACAGATAGACAGCACAGACAGATATGATAATAGAAAGAAAGAAAGAAAGCATAGAAAGATAGATAGATAGATAGATAGATAGATAGATAGATAGATAGATAGATAGATAGAAAAGATTGACAACAGACAGACAGACACACATACCCCCCCCCCTCCCACACACACAACACACACACACACACAGTGGAGGTGGGGGAAATTAAGGCACTAGCGGACCTGTGCTACAAGTTGACCACCAGAAAGATCATAAAGAAAAACAATCCCCCACCCCCACCCCCCACCCCCCACCCCCTCACACTTTATTCTTCAGGACGTTTGCTGCCACCTAAGTTCAACCCCACGACTTTATGACCCGCGGGATGCCAGCCAAACGCTCTGCTTACCCCGTTCACTTCTGTCTAGCGTCTGTGGGATCAAGCAATTGCGATGGCTGCTACTTCTATCAGCCTCCCCCCCCCCCCTCCACTGTCACCCCCTCCCCCCACCCAAAATAACCTGGCCTGGCCTTTGTAAGTTTGGTAGCCTCCCAGTAAAACAAGGTAGGCATTGTCACTGAGACAAGGCCTGCACTTTTTCTGTTTCTTTGTTTTTAAATAGTCTTTTGACAAAGAAACTAGCTTTGTAGTTATGCTATGTTTTACATTATGGTTTTGTGGGGTTTCTTTGGCGGGGGGAGGGGGGGGGTTAAGGGGAAGGGGGGGGGGGGCGGTGGAGACCAATTTTGTTGGGGAAAATCTGAGTCTGAAAGTTGTGAGAAAGATTAGAGAGAGAGAGGAATGGGGGGTTGTAGTGGAGTGGGGGGGGAGGAAGGGGAGGGGGAAAGAGAGAGAGAGAGAGAGAGGGGAGAGAGAGAGAGAGAGAGAGAGGAGAGAGAGAGAAGAGAGAGAGAGAGAGCGAGAGAGAGAGAGAAAGGGAAGGAGGGAGAGAGGAGCAAATTGAATGAATTAATTGAATGAATTTTATATAAGAGAGGGGGGGAAAGGAGGGAGGGAGGGAGTCAAAGTCAAGTCAAGTCAAAAACACTTTAATCATCCCATGAAGGGCAATTACAATACTGACAGGCAGATTGATACACATCAAAAAAATCAAAGACACAAAGCTATATTTCATTGGTTTTCAAATGACTTCAAATAAAATGTCACGAACACACGCACGCACGCGCACACATCAATTGTGAACACAATTTTAAACCCATTGACTAGAAGACATAAAAACTTATTTTTACGCACGCATATACGCAGCACGTACACACGCACGTAAGATTGTGTGCGAACACCCCACGCACACTCCACACCATACACCAAAATAAAAATTCAATGTTTTTAAAGACCGTTGAACTAGAAGAACAGATTATTTTACACACCCACGCACGCACCCACACACACCCACACAAACACATAATTATGTATGACTACACTCATAACAATGACAAATCAGTCAAGTAATTCAGAGAAATGTAAAATCTAAGGTATTCAACAGAGAGAAGCGAGAGAGATAAGAGAGAGAGAGAGAGAGAGATAGAGAGAGGAGAGAGAGGAGATAGAGAGAGTGAGCGAGAGAGAGAGAGATGAGAGAGAGAGAGCGAGATTTATTCGGGTTTATTCTTTTATTTCGAGAAAATGGTAATAAACGCACTCATGTGTGGTTTTTTCATCTAGTCCCTGTGTGGAAGCAGTTTTTTGTAAATTTTGTCAACCGATACCACCGGCACACAGCCTACTCATCAGAAGCGGAAAGGTTTAAAAACGTATGCGTAAGATTTTCTGCGTGCGTTTCGCACACGACCTCTCGGTTTTATAGTCTCATCCAAGAATTTTGGGAAAAGTGAGTCAGCACTGATGTTTACTCCCCCCAAAAAAATCCATTTGAACGAGAAACGAACACCGGGTCAGCCAGATCACGAATACATCAGATCTAGACCACCAGCTGTGTGTGTGTGTGTGGTGTGGTGGTGTGTGTGTGTGTGTGCGCGCGCGCGATGCGTGTGTTTGTGAGTCAGTGTGTGTGTGTGTGAGTGTGTGTGTGGTTGTGTGTGTGTGTGTGGTGTGTGCACGCCCGGTTTGGGGGGGCCCGTGAGTGCGTGCGTGCGTGCGTGGTGTGTGTGTGTGAGTGAGTGTGTGGTGTGTGTGTTTAGCAATCATTTGATCTTTCCTGTAAGTGGCCTGCATCAAGATCCAATGCGCAACAATGTGGACATCGATGTTGGCATATGGTTTGCCAACTGTGTGCATCCATTAGAATTCCAGACATATCCCTGTTGCATCTAGAGTCGTTAGACTGCTCTGGAATCGGGTTTGTCTTTGTTTGATTCGTTCGTCTTGCCTTGATTGATTGATTTGTTGTTTGTTGTTGCTGTGAGTTTGTGTGTGTGTGTGTGTGTGTGTGTGTGAGTGTGTGTGTGTGTGTGTGTGTGTGTGTGTGTTTAGGGGAAAGGGGTCGGGTGATATATGCAACAAGGCTGAGATGTCAGGCCTTTGATTGAATGGCTGCTGCTGGCTAAGTTGTATTTCTTTTGCTTGCTTGATTTTGTTTGGTTGTTGTTGAGCTGATTAGGTTTAGATTAGTTTGTTGTTACCTGGTTAGCTAGTTGATTAATTGTTTACTTAGCTGCTTTCATTTATTTTATTTTTATTTATTTATTCTTTTATATCGAGGATAATGGAATACGCCTTCGTGTGCTTTTTTACATCCAGTCCCCGTGTGTATGCGGTTTTGTAAATTTTGTCATATGTTTCCACCGGCACACAATGGCCTACTCTTTCGAAAAACGGAACAGGATTTAACGTGCGCGCAAGATGTTCTGCATGCGTTCGAACACGGTTAATAGACTTATCCGAAGGACTTTGACATTCAGCTCGATTTTTGGGGGGGTCAGACTAGGAAGAAAGGGCGAGGCTGAGAATCAAACCCACAACCTCACGGTTGCTTTGCTGGTTGGTTTGTTTATCTGTCTGTTTGTTTGATTGTCTTGTTTGTTTATTAACTCATTTCAAGAAATATTGTTTTTAAATGAGTCGAGGAATTTTGTTTGAAATTAAGAGGAAATTGTAACATCAATTGTCTCACCTGTCCAAAACCAATTATTCAAAACTTCCAAAATGAACAACAATGTCAAAAAGCGAACAGACATGGCATAGAGAACAAAACCATTATTGTAATCTTTAAAATGATATGGCAACGTCTATACGTTTCCTGAATAAAAATGCCTGACATTGTACCCCTGAACAATAGCCTCGAGTGCGGTCACCACCCATATCTTGATTTGATGTTGCGCTGCCAGAAGTATCATCAGATAATGGTTGTGCTCTTTACACTGCGAGGACAAAAAAAAAGAAACTTTTAATTCCCTACTTTGTTTCGGAGTGAACGTTCCAGAACCGTTTTAGTTGTATTGGATTTTTTTAGCCCTGAACTTCTACAAGACTTCTCACTCTCTCTCTCTCAATCATCTCTCT